>RXID01011001.1:335617-527794 GCA_005019695.1 Trichopus zeylanicus subsp. travancoricus
TTGTACATTTTAAAACTAGACCCTTGAATATTTTTATGATAAATAAGTCTAAATTTTATTTATTTTAAAAAAACTAAATTTTCGAATAAATCCATTGACGGTTTGAAACTTAAAATTTTAAAATTACAAGTGTCATGTTTGTACATTTTTCAAATAGATCCATTTGAATATTTTTATTTTTAAATAAGTCTAACTTTTTTAATCCTATTTTAAATAAATTTTACAAACAACATACATTGAAAGGTTTTCAAACTTAAAATTTATTTAAAAATTATAAGTTTAACATGTGTACATTTAAAAATAGACCCCTCGATTTTTTTTTATTTATAAATAAGTCCAAATTTTATTTATTTTAAAACTAACTTTTATGAATAAGTCATTGAAGGTTTAAAAACTTAAAATTTAAAATTACAACTTTAATGTTATACATTTACAAATAAATTCTTTGAATATTTTTATTTATAAATAAGTCTAAATTTTTATTATGTTTTAAATAAAATTGTACAAAAAAGATATTGAAGATTTTAAAACTTAAAATTTAAAATTACAAGTTTAATATTTATATATTTAAAAATAGACCCCTTAAATATTTTTATTTATAAATAAGTCTAAATTTTATTTATTCTAAAACTAAATTTTACAAATAGACCCCTCGCCGGCCGTGCCCACACCTTCGCCAGCCGGCGTCCGCGCCCACGCGTCGGCCTCGGCTGTCCGCTCCCGCACGCTGGCCTTGTCGCCCTCGCTCGTCGCTCATTTAGAAATAGTTGGACTTTTTTAGAAATAAAAATATTTCAAGGGTTTATTTGTAAATAGTTTGGGAGAAAAAATGAGAGTGAGAAGATAAGTTTTCAAGGGTTTAATTATAAAAATCACGAGGGTAAAATCGAAATTTTTGGAGAAAATTTTGATTAAATAACAATCAGGAGGTGTGGGTAAATATTTTGAAAAGAGGGGTGGTGTAGGTAATTACGGAAATTATGGAGGATTTTTCGTAATTACCGAAAATTTGGGGGGTGTAAGTAATTAGCTCAATAGATTTTTGCATAAAATATTTCATTGCATGATCAATCAAATTACACGCATACCCCACAAAATTTGTATTTGTATTTATAGTCCCTCCAAATAATAATATTTGCAAATACAACTGTGACTTTAACCAAAGACCCAAGGAGTTGCTTGCTTGCTTGAAATTATGGAAGAATTCAACATTTCAAAATCATGTGTGTTTTATGTGTTATGCGCGTTTGTTTGGGAGGATTCAAAATTTTAAATATAAAATTTTTGTGTTTATTTGAGCCAAAAATTGAGGATTCTAGTCTGCACTAAGGTCTCTTTAGTTCAATTTAGTAGAGGTGTCTTGGTGGAATTCTCGAAATTGGGAGTCCAATCCCATAATTCGGATATTTGGTTACATCTTAAAATTTCAAAATTGCAGGAATTCTCCAATTTTCAGTAATTTTGAATTTTTCCATTTGTTTTTTGGGCTGAGGGAGAGGAAAATATGAATTCGGACTGTATTCTAGTGGAATCCAGCATTACGTGAATTGGTTTTTTCTGCAGCCATTATGGCAGTGGAATCCTGGCTTGCCCCTTTCGGCCTTCTTTCTTGATGAAATCACTAGCTTTTCCTTTGGTTGTGAGTTAGTGATCCTCCACTAGTCGATGCTCCTTCATCATTTTTTGTTCGGCCTTCTCCTCGGATCAGATCACAGCTTTTCCCACCTTTTTCACTGTGATATGGTGATCTAGGACGACAACTGCTCCTCTGTGAATCTCGGTTCGTTCTTCTTCTCCAATGAGATCACTGTCTTTCCTAGTTTTTTCGCTGTGATCTAGTGAGCTTGTGATGGATGCTACTCTTTCGTGATTCTTGTTGGCCATTGCTCCCCTCTCTTCTCCCTCTCCTTCAACCTAGGGCCTCACACTTGGCTCACAGATAACTCTACTTCACTCTTTTCCCGAGTTATATTACTATTGATCTAGTTGCAAATAGTGGCAAATGTTCTTAATTGGTCTTTTGGTTTATTTGTAGATGGTTAATTCATTGCTCGCAGCTCTGAAATTAGTTCATTTGGTTTGATTTCCCTTGATTTGTGGGTAATAACTTGAATTGTATTTGGAGGCCAGCTTTAGTTCTGTTTTCAATTTTGATTCATTAATATTTGTCACCTAATGTATATTATTTTAGTTTACTACTTAAAGGTTGAAGTATGGTAGTAAACCTTACTTCACGTTGGGTGGTTGTAAATATGTTGTTTGTTGTTTGCGTATTACTAGTGAGTTTCACCATTTTATTGCATTTATTATACTGATAACTATGGTCAGAATTTAGATAAAATACATGTGAAGGCATAATCAATTTTTGGAGATTATATGGGCTCTAAAGGACATTAACTTAAGCCCTGATTCAGTACAAGTTGCCGTTTCATTCTTTTAGCTTTGTTGGATATTAGATTTAGGGGTTACAGTGAATCCAAGGCTTTACACATTTGAAAGGTACGTTAGTACAACTATGCTTTAAGTCTTGAGTAAATAAGGATGTCTGAGCTCTCTCTCTTGACTTTAATATGTATTACTTTCTATTTTCTAAAATTGTGATGTATGGATAGGATATTGCTTTCATATGATGAATTTTGTGAGAAGGGTTTTCATAGGATCTAAGGGTATGTCAATATTCATGGATAATATGGATTGTGAATGGCATTAATCTAAGCTTAGGTTTGATATAAGTTGACTTTTAACTCTTTTGATTATGTTGGATATTATATTTATGAGCTGTGATGAATCCAAGGTTTCAAACATTTGAAAGATGCATTAGTGCAATCATATTTCAAGTCTTGAGCCAATGAGGATGTCTAAGTCCTCTTTCTTCACTCTAATATATATTGCTTGTTGTTTTCTGAAATTGTTCAGTATGAGCATTAATATGATGGATTTTGTAGAATAGATTTCATATGATCTAAGGGCATGTTAATATTTATGGATAATACAGGTTGTGAAGGGCATTAACTTGAGTTCATTTTAGTATAAGTTAGCTTTTAGATCTTTCGGCTATGTTGGATATCGGATTTACGGGCTGTGATTTAAGTATTTGGAAGGTATACTAGCACAGTCATACTAAAGTCTTAAGCCAATGAGAATATTTGAGCCCTCTCTCTTCACTCAATATATATGTTATTTGCTTCATAATTTATCAAAAAATATGTTACAACTATCAAGAAGTTAAGAGATTACGGTGGAGTTGGATGAAATGGCGACCTCAAGATGATAACGACTAACAGACAAGTATATATCAATATTATCATTGTAATTAAACACCATAAACTACATGAGTATGAAGAAAAAAAGGAGAAGAATTCTTGTAAATCCACATGAAAAATAAAACCATAAGGAAAATAAATTTTATTGTAATATTTTGTAAAATTTGATCATTATATTTATGCCAATCAAACCCTAGACTATTTATATATGTGAAATTCTATATTTGTAAGAATTTGTCAGAATATGGTGTTGTTCTTAAATGTAATTTATTTTGCATTTTGAGTATTTTCTTACGATGTGTAGTCCTTTTTATTTTTGTTAATTTTCATCAGTGGCAGGTATTATTTTTGTAAATATATAGAAAGTAAATTCTAATTGAACTTATTCTTTTATACCTAAATCGTAAATATTTTTTCTTAAACCATCATAATTTTGTCATTGTATTATTTTAATTATTAAAGTATAATTTTGACATTCTAATTTTTATCTAAAAAATTGTTTAGTGTATATAAGTTAAGTTTATATAACTAAATATAAATAAAAAAAATCAAATTTTATAATCCAAAATATTTTTCTTTAAACCATCAATATTTTTGCATCTCTACTATTTTAATTATTAAGGTGCAACTTAATTTCTTCATTGGTATATAAATATTTATTATTGGTAGATTATTTAAGTTCATATAAATAATAACTAAATATAAATAAAAAAAATCAAATTTTATAATCCAAAATATTTTTCTTTAAACCATCAATATTTTTGCATCTCTACTATTTTAATTATTAAGGTGCAACTTAATTTCTTCATTGGTATATAAATATTTATTATTGGTAGATTATTTAAGTTCATATAAATAAATAAATAAATATATATATATATATAATATTCAATATTAACAAGAAAATGGGGGTAAGTTCACCTATTTTCATTTGGATGACCATACCACCAATTCCATCTTCAACCAAATATTGAATTTATCATAATTGATGAAATTCATTAATTTTATTTCCTAACCAAACAATAGAATCATGGAATTGAGAAATTCTAGATTATTCAATTGCAAACTAAAAATATTCATCTAAACACTAAAATTATTTAATTCTTTAAATTCTCTTAATTTCTAGAATTGAAAACATTAGCTAATTTCTCAATTTTAAAGTCAAAATTGAGCCAAAAGCCATATAGGTGATGAACTTGACTATGAGAACGCTTTAATCTAATTAAAACGATAGTGAGCATGGAGTGGTTAGGGTTTTTGAATCGTGATAGTGAAGTATATGGTTGAAAAATCAAATCTCAAATTATAATATATAATTATTTTAATCTAAAATAAATTTTATATTCAATTTGGATATAAAATTTGACTAGACTTGTTTGATTGACAAAAAGTGGAGAGAAATAAGTAAAAAATAGATAATTTTTGTTCACTTTTGATAATTAGTTGTCGAAAAGTAATTTTTAAAAAAGTAGTCAATTTCCATACCACTCCTAACTCTAAAAGGAACAAATAAATTAAATTTCACTTCTATATATTTTTTTTATCTAAAATGACTTTTAAATATAAATTTAAGAATATCTTGAATTATAATAATATAAAATTTATTTAAGCATCTATTAGATGCATGATTTTTAGTTGTTGATAATTATCACAAGATTTATTTTATTTTTCAAAAAATATTGAATCAAACAACAATTTTTTTCTCCACTATACACTTTCTTTTTTTCTTACCATCACGGGCAATGAGCGATCTTTCTCGTCAGCTGCAATCGCATGCTCCTTCCTTCTCGTTGTCGCTAAGGTACCAACAATTTTCTTCCTCTACCTTTCATTGTAGATTTCTTTTGCTTCTCACCATTATAGACGACCAACAATCTTCCTCTTTCACCTTTTGTTTCATGCTCTTTTCGCCTTATGAAGTCAAGGTCTTCATCGACATTAGCTAGCTTGCCCGTTTTAACCGGTTGCAATTCAATGGTGGAAGATGGAAAAAAGGGTAAACAGGTGGAGTAGGGTTAGAGCAAGGCGTGCACCATCGAAAATAAATGGAGGAAAATTGTTAGTGTTTTTAAACATAAAATGATTTCCTTTTTTTATCAACATAAATATTATAAGTTTGGAGAGTAAATATTTAAGTATTAAAATTGAAATTAAACTGAAAGTATATTTTAGTTTTGAAAAATCGAAGTAAAATTGTATCAATTTTTTTATTCCTCCGACAATATCATCATAACATTTAAGTTTATTTTAACAAATTTTACTAACGCGCTTTATGTGAGATTAGTTTGACAAATATTTTTAAAACAAGATTATTTTATAAAAATTATAAAAGTAGAGCCAATTAGATAAATTCCCCAACAATAAAATAACTTATTTTAAAAAAATTTTATTTGTGAATTTTTAAATAAATAATATTTTATATATTTAATATATATTTTGATCTAATTAAACGTTTTAAAATATATCGTTATCCATAACTTGTAAAGATATGTCAGAAATACATAAAAATAAATTTTTCACTCTCCCGTCGCTTCTAACTAAAATAAATATGTATTTTTACTGTGTTACCCCCTGCAAACAAAGAGCTCCTAAAGTAATTTTTTGTCTCAATTTGAAATTATTGCCTAGTGTTCTTAGGAGTAAATTCGCAAATATATGCCAGAGAAAACACTCTTTTTAACTTTTAGGCCGACTTTCCACTGGGCGCCGTCCGTCTATTAGATCGACTTGTCCATGTGCAGTGCACGTGAAAGAACCAGCCTTCTCTTCTCGATCGCTTCCACCAAATCTAGGTCTTCTGTTTCTTCCGGTGGATTCCTCAAATCCCCATCCGAGATCGACCGAGAGGGACAGCCATGGAGGAGATACTGGCCGGAATCCTCTGCATGCTCCTTGTTGTTGCCCTCTTCCCGCTGTTGTGGTGGCGGCGCCGCCAGATTTCCCGATCACCTCAAGAGGAACACCTAGAAGACCGCCCGGTTGATCTCGCATCCTTTTATGGCCAAATAATTTCTTCCAATTCTTTCAGAGATTGGCGTCGAATTTTCTTATGATTTTGAATTGAATTCTCAGGCGCCGCAGGGGGATCGAGTGGTCCGCGGCGGCGCGGCTCGTCGGATGCGCAGGCGGCCGGTGGCGAGTTCTTCTGCTGCCTCAACTAGCGGGCAAGGTTTGATTTTGTCCAAATAGAATTTTTGAGGATGAAAAAAATTGATTTTTGGTGTGTTTTATTAGAATGGAGTTGGAAATTTTGTAGCTTTCGGTTTATATTCTGATTGTTGTATATGGAGCTACGAGAATGTTTTTAAAAGATTTAAATTTTAGAAGTTGTCGAGAGCGATGAGGAACACCCTGAGGATGATCATCTTGTTGCTGCTAAAGCTTCTTTTAAAAAAGAGAAGAAGAAGCAAGAGCGTGAAGCACAGAGACAGGTCTTTTGCCTTTCTCTTTTCTACAGGATTTTTATCTGCGAATTTTGCTGATAAACTCTTGATATGAGAATCTTACATTTGTATTAGGCGGAGGAAGCAGCACGTGAGCACAGGAAGACAAAGCAAGACCGCTACGAGGAGATGAGGAGGAAGAAGGACGAAGAGCGTGATGCACAGGAGCGGCTGATGGTTGGTGACTTTGTGGTGCTATGAAAATGTAGGAATTCTTGCTAGTTATTGATGTGGCTTGTGTGTCTATATGTTAGGAAGAAGAAGCTCTGGCTCGGAAGGCCAAGGAGGAGGAAGCTGCTGCTCTAGAGTTCGAGAAATGGAAAGGGGAGTTTTCTGTCGATGATGAAGGAACGATGGAAAATGAGTTGCAAGATGGAAGCCAAGGGTTACTTGCTGATTTTGTTGACTACATCAAGGTAAAGTCTTTTGTTGATTGTCATGAAAAACTGGTATCACTTTCCTGTTCAGCATTTTGTTAGGACAATTTCACCCACTATGTACTAGGAAATGCAGAAAAAAAAGAGATGTTACTGTAGCAACATCAAATTGGAAATCTTTCAACATCAAATTGGAAATCTTTTCTCATGGCATTGTGACTATAACAATGTGTAGAGCACATTGTTTTTATAACTGAACACATGTTTTTTCTCACTTCATAGAAGCCTGTAATGGTAGTTTTTAAGTTTTGTGTTGCAATTCCAAGTCTAATTTACTTGTCTCCTGCTCACTAACAGTTGCTATTGTGAAGGTTTTAGCCACTGATAATAGCTTCCATGTGTGATTTCATTATTGTGTTATTGTACATTGTACTTAGCTTGGATTGCAGGCTTGTTGAAATATTCAAGCTTTATGCAGTCATGCATTTTTCTGATGAATAAGAAAAGCAAGGAAAAAAGGAAAAACAGGCTAGTAGTTCCCTTAATGTAATTTTATATTGCCCTGCAATGTACAAACGGTAAAAATGCTATAGTTCCTTTAGGCTCGGTTTGGAAAAATGTTAAAATTGGTTAAGAGGTGTTATAAGTGTGACCATTGTATTTTTTGTGGTTGAGATTCAACGACTGCAGTTAGTCACACTGTTTAAATTTTTACCAAACAATTCATAGAACTGGACTTCATTAGTTGTTTGCTTGCTTTATATATTGAGTACATTAATTTCAATTGAGCTTTTATAATCATACCTCATTAAATGATGTTGCTTCTACTAACCACAGAAGCAGAAATGTGTTCCACTAGAAGACCTTGCTGCAGAATTCAAGCTGCGAACTCAGGTACTTTTTACAGCTACTATGTGCTTAAAGTTGTAATTCTTGTCCTGTTTACCCCAACATAGGATGTAAATGAGATAAGACAAGTTTTCCAATCAAGAAGATTGATGTGTGGTGTTAATTTCATATCAACTGCCCTTTTTTCAGCTCTCAGAATTTTTTTTTTTTTTTGCCACTTCACCTAAAAAGGATCTTTTCACGAAATTTGACTTGGAATACTAACTGTCTCGACTGATGGTTTTTGCAGGACTGCATAAATAGGATAATGACATTGGAAAGCATGGGTATGTGATGCACATCTCACTTGTTTTTTCTTAAATCACTTGTTTGCGTGCATGTGGTGCTAGTAGTTAGCATTTCTAACTGCTGATTGAAGGCCCTCAGTTTCAGCATGTTGTTGGCTGAGTAATCTCAATGCATTAGAACTTGCAAGGACTACTTGAAATTCTGTTGTCCAGGATCTTTGAGAATATACTCATTACTTGACTATGGATGCTTGCAAAAATTGCAGAGAGACTTTCTGGGGTTATGGATGACCGCGGGAAATACATATACATCTCACCTGAGGAAATGAAGGCTGTTGCAGAGTACATCAAACACCAGGGAAGGGTCAGCATTTCGCATCTAGCCAGTAAGTCCAACCAGTTCATTGATCTGAAGCCAAAAGCTCAGTTTGATGAGCAACAAAATCCGGATGGAATAGCTGTTGCTTAGTTTTACATTTTTCTTGCCGAGCGCATGCAGAGTCCTTTTTGTATAGGAAACATATTTGCAGACAACTTTGAGAAAGGTCTAACAGGGTACTTTTTCACTCCTTTAGCAAGAGTTTGTGTTGTTGATTGATCATCTAAAGTGGATTTGGTGTAATACTGGAAGTCTGTTGCTGCTTCAGCTGAAATCCTATTAATAGATCTATACATGTGGAAGGATAATGTACATTGAATTTTGTTTGAGGTTTTATCAGTCTAGTCAGTGCATTACATGTGAAGGAAATTGTCATTTCTGTTAGTTAAGTCTGAACATTTTTCAAATGATGATCTGATTCCGTGAGTTTAGGCTGTTAGGCTGTTAACGAGCTGTGCGGGGCTCGCAGAGTCTGATATCTAACGTTCAGTTCAAGCCCAAGTCCATTTTTTTGGGCTGCGCTAGGCTCTCAAGCCTCAAAGGCCAATTGATGGCATTAACAGGCTGAGCGGTTCTATTTGTGATATTGAGTTTTGGCATATATATATATGTATATATATATATAAACATATTTTTTAACAGAGAAAGCAAGGCTTATGGCAATTGATCAGTAGCAAACTAGCAATAGTTAAAATATAAGCAGCATCAGCATGCATAATGCTTTAGAATGCAAAGCCAGGAAGATGAAGCTGAGAGCCCTATAATCTAATCAGTTCAGAGTTATAGGTCTATTTTGAGAGCCAATCAGCTCCTTAGTTAGCCTTCCTATAAGATATATATTTGTTTGATGATGCAAATGTCCAGCAAGTAATTTCAAATATAATCAACGGACCTACAATAGTACCTCAGGTAGATATCATTTTGCAGACCTTCTGATGCGCAAAAGTTTTCCAAGCTGCAAACTTCATTATGTAGTTTCTTGATGAGAAGTAAGAATATGGATGTACAATTTTCCTTGTTATAATTGAGAAGGATCCAGTGTCAAAGTATAAATATGTGCTATACGCCTATAATACAATTTCCTCATATTGATTGTGAAGAATATAATATATCAATGGACAAATACATGATACAAATACAATGGTTATAACAGCATCATTGTGGATATCGTTGGCCTGTAAATGTCTGCTTCGGACATCAAGATCGAAGTGTGATGTGGTACTTGAAGAGTTATGTCTGCTTGGCCTATAAATATACAGACAAAATTTAGGGGAAACTGTTCCATTAGCGTATCATTGGGACTACTGATTTTTTTGGGAACAAGTTCCCATGGTCCAAACAATTACTTCTGTAAAATGTTCAACAAGACAACCATTTAAGAGTCTAAATGTGCTTGGGCTAATCACCAAATTTTAAGCGCTCTGAGTGAATGAAAGAAATGAGAATGTATTACCTTCTTTAGGTATTTCTTATGAAGTTTCATTGCACCGGTGCAAGCTTTCTTTGCATCTAGATTTCCAGTTGTGTCATTCAAAATCTGTGAACCAACAATATGCAGAGAGATGCATTGTTAGTAGATGCAAAGGGTAAAAATGAAGAACACACATAATAAAAGCAGTTCCCTTGGTAGACTATTCAACTGCAGGAATTGACAAATTTGTCTTGTACATGGACGCACAGACTACTTCAAAGTTGATTGAACAGTTTTTAGCTGCCAGATCTGATGAAAGACAGTAAACTACTTGATCCCTACCTTTATAACATCATCGAGTCCCCGTGCTTCCTGCAACAGTTTTGCGCTTTTCTCCTTGAGGACACTGGCAACAAGGAAAACGGTAATTGGAAGAGGGGAATCAGAGCTTTTGGCCTTCAAATTCTCTCGTCCATACTTCCCAAACTGGCGTATTGATTTTCCTTTTCCTTTGGAACCCTCGTTCTTTTCAGTGACACTTCCTGGCTCTTCATACATGGAAAAGAGGTCTGGATCATACTCTAGGGCCCACATCATCTGTAAGTTGAAAGATGGAAAGTCAGGATGATACATTATGCAGATATAAACTACAACAACTACAAGAGCTTGGCTAACAGGTCTTGATTATTCATTCCGGCAAAACACAAAAGACGTGTCGGGAAAAGGAAGAACTTCAAATTAAATTGTGAAGTTTCTCAAACTAGTGAGTGTTTCTTATACAACACTAGTTTGCCAGTTAATCCTAAAAAGGGGCACTTAAACCATCTTCAATATTTTACAGAAATATTTGTTTCAACTGAAATGATTTTTGCTCAAAAAAGTGAGGGAAAAAAATGTATATCCACTCTTTTTTAAGTTAATAGAATGACAATTGGATGTGCAATTCAATTTTACCCTTGATGGCTGGCTTTTATATAATTGTAGTGTTATGAAGATGAGTTGACATCACATTAGTAGCTAATTTCTAATATTATCATATTAGAAGATGAAGTAGAGTTTACAAGTGCTACATTTACGCATGATAACAACCATCCATGCGAAATGGAAGGAATGACTTGAGATCTTACATAAATTGTCTTCCGCCTTACCTCCCAAAGGTACAAAGAATCTCCAAAAGAAAGCTCTCGACGGAACAGGACCATAAACATGCGGAACGCAAAAAGGTAATCACCGCCACCTAATGTTTCTGTGTTCAAAAGAAAAACTTTTTCAACACTAACATGGGAGAAAAGGTTTATGGAGAGACAATCAGAACAGAAACTTGTCAAAACTTTGTTATGCACAAGAAAAGTGTACTTTGGCAACTAATGCACGGTAGGTATCTTGACTGGTGACCATCACTAATGACATGGATATAGGAAATGTTCAAGTTTCATATACTGGTTTCAGTTGTTAAATAATCTGTATTTGTTGACTTATTCCTTGCCATTGCTTTGCATTATCAAAATCTACTTCTAATCACAACCAGTAAGCTTCAACTTTTTAGGGTTTATCAGGCAGAAATAGCATGAAATGCTGGCATTTGATGCCAAGACTGAATCTCTTCTTTGAATTATTGATACATGATCGATGAAAAAGTCAATCTTCCACTTGATATGAAAATTGAAAACTGTACCTAAGTGTTGGTGGAGCTTGGGGTCAAGTAGTTCGTTGATTGATGCTAGAGTTTGCAGTTGGTTCTCCACGCCAACAGAATTCTCTGTGCATCTAAAATTTCCTCGCTTCAAAATTTCAAACAAAAATATATATTAAAAGATAGAAAAAATAGAAAAAGCAAGTAAATAACACTGAGATATAAGAAAGTTGGAGTCATATTATCAGGAAAGAAGATCAAAATACCATCTAGAGAAAATTTAATTATTTTATATGAACTATGAAATAAGTAGGATAAGCCCTAGAAAGAATAGAACTCCCACATAAAGATGAGCTCAAATGTAAAACACCAGGATGAGCAAACTTAAAGAAGCTCAGTGGTTGATCCATATGTGATCAAGAGAAGGAGTTTCTAATTTCTTTTGGAGAAACAGGATCAAGTCTAGGCGACCTTACAGGAAATCAGTTGTAAGTCTTGGAAAATATACAGTAAGCGCATTCCATAGAAAAATGCACCTGATATAAATAGTTTCAAAGTTGAATTCTAAGAATATGAGTGGACAGATTCTATCAGGCTTTAATAATTGCATAATACTGGAATATCTATTATTTAGACCCATGAAATTTTGGTAGAAGATATTGCTGTAATATCTATGTGTACAGAAACTAGTTAAAAATAAAAGATTCTATTACTCTTATGACTTCAACTGTGACTCGTGTAGAACCTGAACAGATTCAAACCAGACAAGGCAAAAGCTGTCAATCTTTTGGGCCAGTGGGTTGACCTATTCAAAATATGCTATAACAATGACGGAAGAGGTTTAGTTATTCAGAACTTGCAATTTATGATGTGGTTCTACAGAGAATTAATATCTGCTATATTTACACCAAATAATGTATCCATCAAAAAGTGGAGTCATGCGTAAATGGGATAGTCACACCATGCAAAACACAAGCAGATTCAATAAATTCCATACCAGCCTACGCATCAAGCGCTCAAAGCACCAAAATGAATCTGCTTCATCATCAAGAAGTATTATCATTGGGGAGCAGAGATCACTCATTCCTAAGCACAGACATCAATAAATATGTTTTAGTAATTGTATTCCAACTGCTTATTACTTAACTAGGTATTCATAACCAAAAAAAACCAGGTATTAATCAGAAAATTGTAAAATGTGAGATTTCTAGAGATTTGACTACATTAATCAATAAACAGCTTATTAGATGATCATGCTTTGACAAATAGTTTCACATTGTTAAAATAAACCTGAAAAATGTGCCTCACCTTGACCATATCCAACATCCTTGTCAATCCATGCATATACCGCTAGAATATCCCAAAGTTTTGACAAATTTTCTTGCTTCTCATAGAAGGCAAGCATCCTGTCTGTCCGAAGAACGTCAAGTCCTGGCAAAGGAGTTGTTAGCCATCAACAGGTTCATACTCTATGCAAAAACTAAGCACCTAGAATTTAAACAATAGAGCGAGATTATTTACTTCTAAGAAATATTATCGTTTTTCCTTGCAACACTTTTAAGGGAGATAACTAGAAGTCAGATAAAAATAGCCAGTATGACGTGTTACATTAACCATTGCTTGCCCCTGAAGTGCCAAAACCATTTGTGACAAAAAAAAAGAAGCATATTCTGGACTTCATGGCAATGAAGTTATTCAAAAAAAGCTAAAGCATCATTGATTAGTATATGTTGAACTTAAGTGGCATTAAGCTAGACCTGCAAGTTTTATGAAACTACAAAAGGAAAAAATTGAGTTCATAATTGTTGCTAAACAAACTCCCAGAACTATATTGACTTAATTTAGGAAAATTGAATTATATAAAGTAAACTAAAGGCAGACAGACTAAGGTAAGCTTACCATCATCCAGAAAACAGAAAGAAAAAAACACTGAAGTCAAGTTGTTAAGCTTGTGCCTACCTATTTGATGAAGGGTAAGCTTCCATTGGATAATTTTCTTGTCTGTTATCTTATGCATTGCTCTCTTCCTATCCAGAGCTTGGTCTTTATTAGCTTCCAGAAGCACTAGAGGATCTTCAATAGGTTCCCCACCCTCTGTGATTGATGGCGCTGATATAATCTTACCACTGCCAATGTGGGAATCCATTTGACTGCATTCTTCTTTCCACTTGGCATATTGCACTCTGTATTGGCACATGAGATAAGCATGAGATAGGAAGAAAATTCTCAACATTCTATGAACAAAGTGTAGGAAAAATCATGCAAGAACACAAACTAAAATTGAAAAATTATCAACTATATTAAGCTGCTAATTGCTAAATGTTTGCTTAAGCCACAAAAAAGAGGACTTGAATCAGTGATGCACTAAAATAAAGAATCATGGAGAAACAAAACCTTTTTCTTTATGCCAAAGGATTTTAATGGTTGGTCAGGAGCATAATAGTGTATGTTAAGATGCTTAAGAGCAAGGGCAATTAGGAACGGATATCTATTTGGCACTCCAAAGACACTTTTGCTGGGAAGAAACAGAATAATTTCCTAGGACAATTATGAAAACTGTTACCTTGCTGTAGGTTTTCAAGCCAAGTATATGGTTAAAGCAGAACTTTGTAAAAAGATGAACGTTTTGCAACAACAATAACAAACAGGGTTGTCATCAAACAAATACCTCCTTTGTTGTCTCAGTTGTTCTCGCTCCTCAGATGTGCTTTTGGGATCATAACATCCAAGCAAAAACTCCCAGACTTCCCCTCTAATTGAAGGATGAACACCCTGATTAAGAAGTTTCAAACTTAATAATTAAACTAAACACCAGCTAGTAATATATCAATAATAAGAATCTAAAAGATTTTTTTACCATTAGTTAAACTATGAACTTCTTTTATGAGTGTTTCTAATGTCTGCACACGTCATGTGGACTACATCAAAGCAACCTCATACAAGGGTGCAAAGAAAAATAGTTCGCTTCCTTTAAAAAAAGGTTCACTTCATCTATTATCAATAGTCAATAGTACTTTATCAGGACATAACTCATAAAGCTCATCAACTAGAAAAACTTCATCATCTCTCAACCTTATGGACTATCTTAATGACAAGTCCCGTTTTTATGGCTAAAGTGTCTCAGCTATTAAGCAATTAAACTGATCAAAGTACTGTATCTGCCAAAGTCAAGTGAAAGAGCTTTATACAAGTGTATCTGCTAAATTTTCACAATTGACATGCCGCAAGAAGAGTATATGATATTTGAAAAATCAGTGGTACTCACCCCACGCTGAATTCTGCCAAGAGTCTGGCCAATATCCAAGCTACCATCAGGACTAAATGCTGCGTGCCACCTTCGTACACTGAGAGTTTTCCCAGCCTGCGCGTTGCAGTCAAAACAAGATTATCTAAAACAATCATTAATCCATGGAATTCTTTTCATTTTTTTTAGAATCTTTTCAATTTTGTTTTTTATTTTCTAGTAATTTATATAACCACCCATGGAAATTTTTTTCAATTAGGGATACAGAATATAAGTGCATATTAGATTATCATGACGTTGAGTGACATTTAATAACAAACCATATTAACTCATAAAAACTGAATTAACCCAAATCAAAGTCTCCTAACAAAAACAATAACATTGGAAATTTATTATAACTTAGCTCTCGGAATAATAGAATTTTTGCCTTGATAGGCAAGAACAGGATGTTAGTTGCAAGGTGCGCATTCCTTCCTTACACAAATGGAAACATAAATATTCCCAACAACCTTATCGAATGCAACTGTCATAGACATCTAAAATCTAACTCCAATAACAGATTTACAGTTCTAAGAAAAAAAAAAAAAATCTTCACAAAAATCAATCACATAAACCTGAAATTCATTCAGAAATCATATTGGAATTCATCTACCCTGTTTCTCACTATCTCCACACACAAAATTGCAGCATAATAGTCTTCAAAATTATAAAAAAAAAAAAAAAACGCCATTTTGATCACAACAACTCTTCCAAAAAACTCTAACAAAATGCAGATAAAGAAAAAGAGAAAAAAAGTCAAAACATTCAAACAAATAATCGGGAAATCAAAATATGCGAACCTTGATCTTGAAGTGGGTCTTGGCGGCCTCGCTGCACTCGGGCCGCACAGCGTAGAAAGAATCCGCCGGCGTTCCTGGATCCCTCCACATCCCCAGACTCATGCTCAAATCCTCCAAAAAAGATTTTCGAAAAAATCAGAAAAAATCACCCGCCGCGGCGCCCGAGCAGGATCCCCATCCGATCAAGAGCAAATCAAAGGAGAAAGTAAAAAAAAAAAAGATCTCAATTAAATCAGGAGAAAAATTAAGTGGAGGGGATCCGGATGGGCGAGGGGGGAGGAGTCGCGGAATGTGGAGGGAAGAGAGGGGAAGGAAAGCGAGGGGAAAATGAGGGCGGGAGAGGGGTATTTTAGTAATAATGTTCGCGTGGGGTCCGTTTCTTCCCTCTGCATGATACTGGTGATTAAGTGGATAATTAAAGAATTAGACTTCTTAATTAGAGAGTTTACGTCAGGACGAGACGACGACCGGTTCCGAGTCTTCCGACGGCCGCCCGGTTACGACGCCACTTTCCTCGTTGTCCGTTGCTGCTGGGCTGGGAATCCGTTTCCCTCTCGCGCAATTTTTGGCTGCAACCCGGTCGGACTGGAAATGAACCCGACCCAATCCGAACCAATTGTACTGTTTATTTATATCTATGCAAAAATTATGCATGTCTATGTATAACCAAGAGTATCATTCGAAATAAAAATATATTATTGTTATTTTAATTTGCTCCACGATTAGATGCCCGGCATGATGTCAAACCATATCCAGATATTTCTATATTCTATTTGATAAATTTATAATTCTTGTTTAAAAGTGATGATACACCGAGTGAAATGATTGAATCAAAAGGTGAAAAAAATCAAATCCTAAATTGATCGCGAGTCAATTCATTCAAGGTAAAAATTTGTCTCAAGATTGAGCTGCAAAGAGCACTCGGTACATAGACTATAAGAGACTAGACTTATTTCAACACCGAGACATAAAGAACTTAGTATTCTCTTCCAAAGTAATTATATTGAGTATCCATTGATCTCAGATATTTTAGCATAAGTAGATTAGAATCTGAATTATTATGGATTTCTATCTTGAAGAAAACCCTAACAAATCAGAAATCTATAACAATCTATCACAAGTAATTTAAAAAAATTATGGTTCCTAAATCGTGAAATTTGGATACACTTCACCACTTATAAAATAGGCTAGTCTTCAAGCTTGCTAAAAACTATGAACCAGCCTTTGGCCTATTGAAATCAGGCCAACATTTAGGTCCATTGAACTTAGGTCAGCTTTTAGGCCTACTAGACTCGAGCTAGCATTTGGGTCTGCAAAAACTATAGGCCAACTTTCAGGCTAGCCGAAACTAAGCTAGCCTTCAGGCTCGCACCTCTAAGTCATCTTTTGAGCTCATGAATGAAGTTAATTCTCAGGCTCGCATATCTAAGACCAGCCCACGACTCACCTAAAATTATCATGATAACCAAGGACTCAATTATATTAAACTCAACTAGAACAAGTGAATGAGCAAAATCAAATTGACTCAGATGTACCATCAAATGAATCCAAATTAATCAAATAAATGAACTAAAATTCAAATTGAATTAGACCCAAAATTCAAATTGAGTTAACCCAAATCAAATAAGGTTAGACTCAACCTTAATTGAATTCAAGTTGGGTTAATTAAAAATTAAAATCAAGTTAAATCAAATCTAATTTAGATTGAATTAAATTTGAATCAAATCCTAATTGGATTAAATAAGTTTAAATTGAAGGGTCAAACTTAAAATCAAACCAGAACTAGGACGATCTTGAATTGAAATCAAGTTAAACCAAATCAACTTAGACTTGAATTGAAGTCCATCAAGATGCAAACTCGAACCTGATGAAGGTCTAACATAAGGTCGAGCTAAACCCAAATCAAATAAAACTAGATTCAAGTCAAAATCGAGTTCTAAATATTGAACTAAATAGTCGAATTAAAATCGAGTCTTGAATATTGAATTGAATCAAATCAAACTTAATCTAAATCAAGTTTTGAACATCAAATTGAATCAAATTAGACTCAAATAGAAATCAAATTCTGAATATTAAACTGAATCCAAGCCAGATCAAAATAAACTCAAATGCTAACCAAAATTAGTTGGAATAGAACTAAACATAGGGCAAACTAATTTCCAATGGGTGTGCTAAACCTTCAGTAATACTTCGAGACTATGAATAATGAGTGATGTTTCCATCCCGATATAAACTAGAATTAGTTTGAGTAGAACTAAGTTAGATCAAACTAAGCTCTGTCAAATATCCTACAGAAGTCTTTGGCAGCACTCCAAGGCTATATCGAACTTCACAAGCAATTGGTAATGTCATTTTAAAATCAATAAAGTTATTGCTTGCGTTTCATTATTTATAAAAATACTTCAAAACCAATGAAGTTATTACTTACGTCATACGGGCTATAGAAACACCTAAAAATCAATAAAATTATTATTTACACCCTAAAACTATAGAAATACTTCAAAATCAATGAAGTTATTATTTACACTCCATAGGTTATGGAAACATTTCAAAACCAAATGAAGTTATTGTTTACGTCTCATTGACTATAGAAATACTTCAAAATCAGTGAAGTTATTACTTACACTCTTTAGGTTATAAAAAAACTTCAAAACCAAATGAAGTTATTGCATATATTTCATTGGTATGGGATCGATTTCAGCAATTTGAGTGTAGCAAAGACCCCGAGGAGCAATCTCGAATTACAAATCAAAATTTATTTTAATTTCAAGTGCACTATTAGGTGTTATAGAAATATTGACTTTTAACAATCGCAAGCCCTTATTCTTAATTATCCCAACAATTATTAATAACCTTATAAAATAAGAAACCTAATTAATAAAATAGAAATATAAAAAAAGAGAATATTTAATTGATTTTAAGAAATAGTATATGGTATAAGCAAGGGTATACTCTTATTTCACAAAAAATTTAAACATAAAAATATAGAAAATATGAAAAAAAAAGGGAAGAGAAAGAAAGAGTGGAGAAGAAGCTCTGATATATACTGCTACCCTATTTTCCTGTGCTAAATCAAATGGTGTCTAACTCAAATTGACCAGATTTTTGATAGATATTGATAACATCGTCTGATGCGATGTGAAAGAAAATGGTAGAAGTTTGAAATATTTCCAATAACTGAGCATTGACAATAATTTTATTTAATTTGAAGTATTTTCGTTTGTCAATAGGCATTAGTGATAGCTTCGAATTTGAAGTATTTCCATTAGTCGATAAGACATTGATAATAACTTTACTTGTTTTGAAGTATTTTCATAGTCAATTATGCATAAATAATAACTCCATTGATTTTCAAGTGTTTTCATAGCCTATGGGGTATAAATAATAACTTCTTTTGATTTTGAAGTGTTTCTATAGTTAATAAGGCATAAGTAATAACTTCATTTAGTTTTGAAATATTTCTATAGCTAATGAGGCGTAAATAATAACTTCATGAATTTGAAGTGTTTTCATTTTTAGCTTATAGGGCATTGACAATAATTTCATTAATTTTGAAGTGTTTATATAGCCAATAAAACATAAACAATAACTTTATTTGATTTTGAAGTATTTTTATAACTAATGAGGCATAAGCAATAACTTTATTTAGTTTTGAAGTATTTTTATAGCAAATGAGATGTAAGTAATAACTTTATTTAGTCATAAAATTTTTCTATATCCAATAAGGCATAAACAATAATTTTATTTAATTTTAAAGTGTTTTCATAGCTCGTGGGTATAAGCGGTAATTTCTTTTGATTTTGAAGTATTTCTATAACCAATGAGATGTAAGTAATAACATCATTTAATTTTAAAGTATTTCTATACCCAATGAGGTATAAACAATAATTTTATTTCGTTTGGAAGTGTTTCTATAGCTAATAAACCATAAGTAATAACTTAATTTGATTTTGAAATACTTTTATAACCAATAAGACGTAAAAAATAACTTCATGAATTTGAAGTTTCTCCCTTGTCTATGAGATGTAAGTAATAACTTCATTAATTTTGAAGTATTTCTATAGTCAATAAGGCATAACTAATAATTTTATTTTATTTTAAAGTATTTTTATACCTAATGAGGTGTAAGTAATAACTTTATTTGATTTTAAAGTATTTCTATAGCCAATAAAACATAATCAATAACTTTATTTGGTTGTGAAATATTTTCATAGTTCGTACGGTGTAAGCAATAACTTCACTAATTTTGAAGTATTTCCATAACCAATGAGGCATAAGTAATAACTCCATTAATTTTAAAATATTTTCATAGTTTGTATGGCGTAGATGGTAACTTATTTTGATTTCGAAGTATTTTTATAGCCAATAAGCCATAAGCAATAACTTCATTTGGTTTTAAAGTATTTCTATAGCTAATGAGGCATGAATAATAATTTCATTTGGTTTTGAAGTGTTTCTATAGTTAATTAGGCGTAAGTAATAACATTATGAATTTGAAGTGTTTTCATCGTTCATGGAGTATAAGCAATAACTTCATTAATTTTGAAGTATTTCTATAGCCAATAAGGTGTAAGTAATAACTTTGTTGATTTTGAAGTATTTCTATAATAATGAGGTATAAAAAATAACTTCATTTAGTTTTGAAGTATTTCAATAGCTAACAATAACTTCTTAAATTTGAAGTATTTTCATAGCTCTTGTGATGTAGGTAATAAATTCATTGATTTTAAAGTATTTCTATAACCAATGAGACGTAAGTAATAACTTCATTTGGTTTTGAAGTATTTTTATACCCAAAAACATAAGCAATAATTTCATTTGGTTTTGAAGTGTTTCTATAGCCAATAAAATATAAGTAATAATTTTATTTAATTTTGAAGTGTTTCTATAACTAATGAGCTGTAAACAATAACTTCATGAATTTGAAATATTTTTGTAGCCCATGAAGCGTAGACTATAACTTCGTTGATTTTGAAAGTAGTATTACTCACTACTTATGAAGTTGGATATGCCTTGAAGTGTTGCCAAAGGCTTTTGTAGTACGCCCAGTGAGACTCAGTTTGATCCAATTTAGTTTTTACATAAAATAGCTCTGATTTGGATCATGATGATAATATCACTCATTGTTCATAGTCTTGAAATATTTTCAAAGGTTTAACACATCTAATAAGACTTAGCTTCAAACTCTAATTTGGGTCAAGATGACAATATGACTCATTGGCTTTTCTTTTTGGGTCAATTGCATATTATTCCTTGAAATTTTATTAAATTATATTTTTTTCTTTAAATTTTAAAAATTGTATATAGCTCCTTTAAATCTTGTTAAATTGCATATTTCTCTTTGAAATTTGAAAATTATATGTAACTCCTCAAAATTTTTTAAATTACATATTTCTCCTCTAAATTTAAAAATTAAATATTTTTTTTGGGTTATTGGATATATTGCAAAAATCTTATCGGATGTAAATTTATCATTAGAATCAATAATACTTAGAAAATATATCTCATTTGACATCATTTGGGTTGAATTGAAAAAATAATGATACTTCCAATCGCATATAGATTAATGAAATGGAGAATATGAATAAAAATTAGCTTTAAATATGGTTTATATCAAGTCTTAGACATGACATAAGTTGAGTACTAATTCTAGTTAAGATCGAGCTGAAATGAGTTTAAACCAACTCATGACAAATTTATCATTTTATATCTTGAGTTTAAATTTAATTTGAGATAGGACTAAAAAGAGCTAAAACCAAACCATGGATAAAATAGTAATTTCTTATTTTGGGTTGAAATTTAATAAGAGAAATCTTTTAACTAAACAAAAGAGAATTTTTTACAACAATGACAACTATTAAAATATTCTCTAACTAAATTAGGAGTAACTTCATTTTAATCTCAATAATATTCTCTAACTAAATTTTTATAATATATTCTCTAACTAAATTAACAGGATTTTTGTCTTTTATTTCAATTTGAATGATAATAAATGATATATTTTTAAATATTTTTAATTCTAACGATAAATATATACTTGACAAAATTTTTATAATATATCTAGTAATAAAAAATATTTAATTTTACAATTTGGAGGAGAAATATGTAATTTAAAAAAATTTAAAAAATTTATATGTATTTTTTTAACTTTTAAGGAGAAATATGTAATTTAGTAAGATTTGAAAAAGTTATATGTAATTTTTTTAAGCATGGAGGAGAAATAAGTAATTTAGTAAGATTTTAGGGAGTTATATGTAATTAACTCTTTCTTCTATTATAGTGTTACATTTGTACTTATGATAATGAAGAATTGTATATATTTCTTGTGAGGATGATAAACCATGGCAAACCATGTAAACCCATTGGAAAATAAAAAATACGCCTTTGATGAAATGGTTGTTGTTATATGCTCCAATAACCAATTCTTGGTTTAACTTAATAACTAAAAAAAGAAAAGATAAACCTTACTTTTCATCTTAGGATGATGGATCTTCTCAATTGCAATATCTCCATATGAATAATACATATTGCAGTTGACTAAGTTTAATTCAAAATTTTCAATTAATTTATTCTAAAGCAAAGATAACTAGAGAGGATGGTTTGTTCTATTTAGATATTCATGACTAAGAGATCCACAGAGGAATGTTTAGTTTGTCATATTTGATTGTTTGTTATATATGCTTGGATGGTCCTAAAGTTTGGTTGAAGCATGTTTACTTTGTCATATTGAGTATGAACCAGTTTTGGTTGTTTTTTTAGAAGTTGATATCTGCTTCTTTAAACATTTAGTAGCATACCCAATGATCCTATTTTCAAGCTAAAGGTGAAGTATGTTGATTATTTCAAGAAAGTGAATCATATTATTAGGAAGAAGTATTATTTTGGAAGACAAAGAGCATTCTATGTGGATCCCATTGACTATACCTTGGAGTACTTGCATGAGGATATTGCCATGTTATTCAAGTGGGATGCTAGCAAAAAAAGATCAAAGATTCGGTATACACTTAGAAGGGTGTGTCCCAAAATTCTTCTTTGTTATTAAAGACAATGTCAAATTGAGACAACTATTTGAAATGTACAAAGTTGATCATGAGCGTGTGTTATATGCCTCTAAAAAAGATGCATCTTTGTCAATGGATGGATCTAGCTATGATCTAATAATAGGCTTGAGTGAAAGCAACTCAAGAAATCTCATTGCCAACAGTTCAAGCCAACATAATAGGGATAATAGTTGAAGCTACCATGTTACTCTTTCCCACCTAGTCTAGCAGTAACATAGATGTTGATTTTTTAGGACCTTGTACAATGCAAAATATTGACATATTGAGGTCAAGTAAAGGAACAAGGAGTAAAAGATATGCATCTAAGAAAAATAAAGTCCAACATGATAGTTATTCATCTAACAATGAGAGTGATTATGTGAACTAAAGCGAAAATGTGAGTGATGGAGATGAGGCAAGACAAAATAGTAATGAGGCAAGGCACCATGATAGTGAAGCAAAGCATGATACAGATGGGGCAAGGCAACATCCAGTAGTCAGTGAGGTGATTATTGAGGAAGTTATTGAAATAGTTAGAGATGGGGATGATGTTGATTCTATGGAGGTTGAGAGTGATAGTGAGAATCATTTAGTCTTTAATAGTGACATTGATGAAGATAAAATCCTAGACCATGAAGAGACTATATTTGAGGTGGACTGGAAGTGCAATGCGTAACAACATCACACATTTTAGAAAAAGGTCTTTTGAGTAATATTGCATATTGGAGGAGTTTAATCTAAAATATATCAAGTTCAACCAATCCAGGGTGACTATCAAGTGTGTAGGAAAAAAATTATAGTGGAGGATTTATGCTTCTAAGCTCCAAGAGCAAAACACTTTTGAGAACACTTCTTGCTACAATGGATGGCTTTTCCTTGATGCTTTTATCCAATTTCAAGATTGTGATGTTTTATTTGTCTTCATGCAAGGATTATTGATGGATGCTACTTGTTTACGGTTGGCTGTGACTTTTAATGAATGCGACTTGTTGTGTATGTTGCTTTATTTATCATGTTGCTACTTTATTTTGTATGCATATCATAGGACATGAACATTGATGTTTTGTGTACTTTAAAGCCACTATTTTGAATGCTTCAAGATCTTCAATATTTTTTTCCTCAATGTTAGTATTGCACTTTACAATTATTGAATTCAAGGTTGATTATTTTGTCATCATGGGTTATTGAGAGATTTATTCAGATTTGGCATCAATACAAGCAACTATCTTTACAATGTTTAAGTCAATGCTCTGCAACTCTATAAGTGTATATTATTTTTTTTGGATCATGCATTATATGCTAATTTTGCCATTTTGGATGATATAGAAAAAATGTTTAGTGTAATGATATACATATGCTACTTGCTACTTATGTAGGAAAAGTACTAGTCCATATTTCAATGCTACACTCACATAACATAACATTTATAGATTTATACAAATATAGAGGATACTTCATGCCATACATGTCTTCAAGGTTCAAGGTATGACATTCTAAATAGAATTATAACGACATTCACTTCACTTTATACACATGTTTACCAATAGCATAAGTAACACAAGTACAATAATCAACCTTAGTTACACTTAGTTTTAAGCAAGATTTTAAGTTTTGATTTTAGTTTTGATTTCAGCACCCATGGAAATAGGTACGTGTTGATCAGAGTTTGACTATATGTGTTGATCAAACTAGTTACGTGTTGATCAAACCCACCGAAATTACGTGTTGATCAGAGTGTGACACGTATCCATAATTTCTTGTCATGCTTTTGGATTAATTTCATGACGTTCTGTCTCTTCTTAGTGTAACATTCATTGATTTGTTTATATAGTTTTCCTAAGCTCTCATGTGAATTTGCTTGAGTCGATGTGAGTGATGTCTTGGGAACAGTAAGTTCTTTCAAGTTGATACCTTGGCCCAAAACCTCAGTATTTACTCTGAGGTTGCCCTAGTTTTTACTCCTCATGTTGTAACTGATGATAAAATTTACATTCTACATTGTGCAAAACAGATTGAATATCAAAAAAACAGTTCGCAAATTTTCAATAGATTCCAACCTACAACCCACTGGATCCGAATTTCACTCTGGACCCATTCCAAAAGTCAACAATCATGGAGATGAGATTGAAGAAGACTACACTGATGGTTCAATTTCTTTAAATGTTGGCAACTTTGAGAAATATTCTCATCAGTAAGTGCATGCCTATTTTATAACTAAAACATAAATTTTTTGTTCCCTTTTATTGTTTTCTTGTGTCAATAACTTCCTGATATAATGTTTGGCTTTATTGTATGTGTTGTGGTATTTATGTGTTGGCTTAATTGTGTCTCAAATCCGGATTTTCCGGAGAGTCTTAATTATATTAGGAAGTAATTTAGTGGGCCTAATCCTTATTTAGATTTACATTCTACTAGAAGACTTAAATTAATAGAAATCTTATTTGAGTCAGTCTTCTATATTAGCTCAAACATAATTAGGCCACATCTATAAATACTCTATTAATGTAAAGGTTTCAATATAGCGTGAAAGAGAGAGGTATAGATCAATATTCTCAAGATGTTTTATGATGGTTAGGCTACTTAGTCTTTTGTGAGAGTTGGTAATATTGGAGTTTCGCTCCATCATTGTAATCTTCTCTTTCTCTTCTCATCAATACAATATTCTGTGAATCGTCTTCGACACATATATCTCTTATGTGCTATCTTTTCTCCTTTTTTATTCTTCTTCTACATCATGAATTGGGGTGGATATCGATATTTTACGCAACAAGTGGTATCAGAGCTTGATTCAACATGTCTACTAAGAAGTTCGATATAGAGAAATTCAATGGAAAGTAAGGATTTCCTATTTGGCAAGTAAGAGTTCGTGCAATTTTTACTTAATAAGGGTTAAGAAACACATTGGAGAACGTCAAGCCTAAAGATGTCACCAAAAGTGTCTGAAAAAATCAGAATGCTAGTACACATAGCACGATCATCCTCAGTCTCACCGATGAGGTACTCTATCTGTTTCTTAATGAAACATCACCTTCAGAGTTATGAAAAAAGTTGGAGAAACAATATATGAGTAAGTCTATCTCAAATCAAGTTTACTTAAAACAGAAACTCTTCAATTTTTGAATGAGAGAAGGTATGAATATAGTTGATTATCTTAATGCTTTCAATAAGTTTGTCTCTCAATTGTTAAACATTGATATTAAGATTGAAGATGAAGATAAGACAATTATTTTATTATCATCTTTACCTCCTTCTCTTGAGAATCTAAAAACTACTCTCATATATGGGAAGGATTTGAAATTTGACAATATTTCCGTTGTCCTTCTATCTAATGAATATTTGAAAAAGATTGGAGGAGATGTGTCACACTCAGAAGCATTAATTGTCTGAGGTCGTACCAAAGAAAGATCAAAGACACGTTGTTCTAAATCCAAATTCAAAGAAATAAACTACAGGTATTATAAGAAGATGGACATGTAATTAAAGAGTGTTGAAAGCTCAAAGTAAAGAAAGAAAGAGAATCTCAATTTAAAGAGCAAGCCAAAGAACAAGTGTCAGCTGTTGAAGGGAGTTTTGATGATGATTTTGGTAATGTTCTCTTTATTAGTTCTAATTTTGATCGTTACCATGATACTTGGATTCTTGATTCTGATTGTTCTTACCACATGTGTCCTAATAAGGATCGGTTTGATGACTACAAGTCCTATGATGGTGGTTTAGTTTTGATGGGTAATAACAATCCATACAAAACTGTTGGAATTGGAACAATCAAAATTAAAATATTTAATAATATTATTATAATTCTTACTGATGTTAAACATGTTCCTGATTTGAAAAAGAATTTGATCTCTTTGAGTGTTTTAAAATTACTAAAGACTCGTTGATAGTGATGAAGGGTCTAAAGTATGGAAATTTGTATGAGTTGGTAGGAAAAACCGTTGAAGGTGGAGCAGTAATTTCTCAGGCTTCTTCTTCTGATATGACACACTTATGGCATATTCATATTGGTCATATAAGTGAGCAAAGTTTAAGTGAGCTCAATAAAAGAAAATTACTAAAATGCCTCAACTCATGCAAGTTGGATTTCTACGAACATTGTCTCTATGGTAAGCAGTCCAAGGTAAAGTTTAACACTAGTACTCATTGTACTAAAAGCTTAATTGATTATATTCATTCTGATGTGTGATGCTCTCCTATTCCATCAAAATCTGGTGCTCATTATTTTCTCAGTTTTATTGAGAATTTTTTCAAAAAAGTGTGGATTTATTTTTTGCATCACAAAACCGAAGTGTTTTCTGTTTTCAAACGGTGGAAAACTTCAATTGAAAAAAGAACTGGTAGAAAAATCAAATACCTCAGAAGTGATAATGACGGAGAGTACAAATCAACAGAGTTTCTCAAATTCTGTGAAGATGAAGGCATTAAACGCCACTTTACCATCCCAGGAAAATCTCAACAAAATGGTATGGTTGAAAGGATGAACAGAATCTTATTGGATAAAGCACGTAGTATGCTCAGTACAGCTAATCTTGATAAAAATTTTTGGGCAGAAGTAGTTAATACAACATGCTTTATTGTGAATCGCTCTCCTTAAACAGCCATTAATTACAAGACTCCTGAAGAGGTATGGACTGGTCAACCTGCAAATTATTCTTCTTTAAAGATTTTTTGTTGTCCTGCTTATGTGCATGTTGTCAAGGATAAGTTAAATGCACATTCCAAAAAATGCATTTTCCTGTGTTATGTCAAAGGTGTCAAAGGCTATCGTTTGTGGGATCCTACTATTTCTAATGTAATTATTGAGAGAGACATAATATTTGATGAAAGTGTTATACTAAAATCTCTCAAAAAAAATTTCAATGATATAATGCAAGTGGAGGTGAAGTATGTAACTCATTCAGAAGAAGATATTCAGGATATGTCTAACTCTCAAGAAAATTCTAAAAATCAAATTTCTAATAAGACTCTATTTCGAAGATCTAAAAAAAAACATAAAGCCACTTGAAAAGTATGATTTTAAAAATATGATAGTTTTTACTTCAATTACTGATAATGGAGATGATGCCGATGGAGCCAGGGATGCAGTTGAAGGCGGCGCCAGCTGTGCCAGCCACGGGAAGGAGTTCTTTCCGAAGATGCTCATCCGACAGCTTGATTTCACCATTGGGTTTGGCGGCTCACCGGCGGTAGCGCAGGCACATGGGAATGCGCAGGAGAAGGTGTTGATGCTGCCGCAGCAACCGCCGCAACCGCCTCAGGGGTCGGTGCCGATCTCGAGAGCCCTGATTCCGATGCCTCCTGGGCTTCACTACTGACCCAATTACATAGCCAATCCTAAATATAAATATAATAGGACTCTGACCTATTTAACCCCAACTGACATTGCTTAGATTATATTCTCTAACCCCCACCCCTTCTTCTCAAGCTGGAGAATAGATATCCATCATCCCCATCTTGGAAACTAATCCTGACTGCATCAGCACATTAATGCTTTTATTATTTTCATACTTATTCTTTGAGTGAACTATTGTTCAAACCTGTTGGAGTAATCTGTCGCTTTCTTCAGGAAAAATGTAGTCCCTGGTGGTACCTGAGTCCCGTGTGATGTGCTTGTGATTAATTTAAAATTATTTAGGGCGGCCATTTGTGAGTTGAACATCTTAGTTCATTTGCTGTTCCCTTCATACTTACAATTGACATCTTCTGCAGGCATGCCATTTTGGTTGTCAATTTTTATGCATCATGGTGTTCATGGAGCAATCGCTTGGTAAGTTCTAATTGTTTTGTAATGTTTGGTTTGTTAATTCTTATTTGTGTATACATAAAGCATTATAATTTATTTTATACTGAATTGAGGCACTTTTTTTTGAGGTAACTTTGGTACTGCAGTTACTAAAATGGTGATCATCTCTATGGTTGCATACTAAATTGTTGGTTTATCCTCATCTAACAATTGGTTAGTGTATACATTTCTTGTCATGGATATTAGGATGTCATATCCGCCTGTTATTTATCACCAAGTTACATTGAAGGAGACCGTAGAGAGATTTTTTGTGTATGTTACAGTTGTGCTGCCTATTCATTGCATGAATGAGGTATACAAAATGGGACTAGATAAACATCACAAGCAACTGACATGCCTATGGCAAATGATATGAGGGAAAAACATCTACTCAACCTTATTATGTTTTTTGCTGTTGTTCTTTATGGTTTATAATGTTGTGAGGAGCACATGTTAATAGAAACTGCACACTCAAGTTATCCCGTATTCTACTCCATTTTAGGGCTTTTCTCTACTTCTATATTCTGAAAATTTAGGTATTGATTTGGATTGTTCGAAGTGAGGCTGCTAGATTTTAGGTTATGCTGATAATGAATTGACTTGTTATAAATATAAATATTAGAAGAAAAGTTTCTTAGCTGATCTGAGTATCACTGGGGAAATAAAATCATGCTGGCCTAAAATGTATTATACTGGGCCCAAATGGACCAGACCAGGTTATCAAGAATGTGGTCGCCTTAGGCTGTGCCGTCCCCCACTTTTCAATGTTTTAGGCATGATAATAATTTCGGACCTATTTGCCAGATATGATCCTGAGATGGATGGTCGGATTCTCCTTGGGAAGGTTGATTGTACTGAAGAAGAAGGACTTTGCAGGAGGTATTGCCCACTTTACTTCCATTTAACATTTTGTAACAATATATCTCCAAATAAGATTTAATCACAGAACCTATTTCGCATTTGATTAGGAGCTTTAGAAGCACCACACGCAAAGAACTTTCATAATATAAATAGATGGGTTGCAAAGCAGGAGCATGATTAATCCATTTGAAGTCTTATGGTGCCTGAAACTATAGTTGGTGAAGGGCACTAACTCAGACCTAGACAATGATCAATATTCATTGTACACACTCCAACTTTTTATTTTTGTGGAAACTGGAAAAGAAAATAATAAAATTCTGAATGTCTTAGGTTGGAATGCACTCTTTACATTTTTTTATTGCAGATTAGTTATTGGACTTGTATATGTTTCATTCAACTTATTGACTATATTGATATACTTAAATATTTAGTGGATTATTAAGATGTTGGATTGAAAGTTATTTATTAACTCTTGAAATGCCTTCGAGCAAGCAGGTAAATTGCATTATCTGAAATTGTTTGTGATTGGTGCATGCAAGTCTTTTGCAGAATGGCCTGATTCGCACTATAAAGCATTTGAAGTGGCAGATACTTGGGTTATCATTGGCAAGAAATAACACTTTGGCTTTATGATTAATTGTTTGATCCTGCACATGTTAATTGTCAAAAGTTCATGCAATGTTCCTTTTTTCCACTGGCCATAAATTTAGTAATTATTTTTTTTTCTTTCAAAATTTTAACGTGACACACTAATATGTGAGCTTCATGCAGTCATCATGCACAAGGTTACCCATCCGTTCGCATTTTTCGTAAAGAAAGTGATGTTAGGTAAGAAAATTAAAGTAAAACTTTTCCAGTTTCCTGATGATGTTTAAATACTAAAATGCTAGATTACCTTCTGCTTATTCTTTTGCTATGAAATATTTCTGGGTCAAGGTCAGAGTTTCTCCCGTTTAGATAGCTTTATTAGAGAAAGTTCTTTCCCCAATGTGAAATGGAAAAGAATCCAGGGTAGTGAAAGCAGTAGAGTTCCTTCTGCAAAATTGCAGATCTCCAAGTCAGAACCACATTTTTCAATCCTTTATTAGAAATTCGTGGGTAGGCCTTGCAAATATCTTCTGGAAGATTACTGGTCTATTGGGATATTGTTACTTTTAACTCTTGACGCCATTGTCCCTAAAGATGCGTTTGGTTCGATTCCGAGTTTAGGAATCGTGAAATTGTGAGAATTAAGTGATTCCGGGAAACTGAGGAAATTGAAAGAATTAGATAATTACAGTGTTTGAATGAGTATTTACTGTAGGGAATTGAAAATTGACTAATTCCTTTCCGTTGTCTGGTTGATAAATGGAATTGATCAATTCCATAAGTTGTTGAATTCTTATGTTTGAATGAGTTTTTACGGTAAGGAATTGAGAAATATATAAAAACAATTTAAAATAATAAATTTTTTAAAAAATAAAAAAACAGACTATGTAAATTACTTATTATAATTAATTACAGATTTATTTAATATAATTTTGTTATTATCTTCTAAAATAATTTTTAATAAACATAGAAAATATATACTTATTTTTTGAAAATAAGTAATATTTAAGTAATTGGAGTAATAAAATAATTTTAATTTTAAAATTATTAAAATAATTTTAAAAATTAATAAGATTTTAAAAAAAGACCCAAAACTTGAGAGCAAGTGCCAAGTCGAAATTCGCCAAAGATTGTCAGGACAAATTTCGGCTTCGGCTCATGCCGAAGAAGGGCCCCCAGCTTGCCGAAATTGTCTGCTCTTGTCTTCATTGTGGTCAGGTCATCCGATGCAAACACGAATCCAACAGTGATCTTGTTCTCATTTGCAGAGAACTTGTCCGTGATTTTTGCAACTAAAGCACTTTTATTAATCACCCATTAACCAACACAACACTACAATATCGAAGCTAATAGAATCAACCAAAACTCGGGGCGATGGAGCTCTGAACTCGGCCGGCTGTACGAAATCACGAGCTCTGATGAAGATGAGCTCTCGAATCGTGGGAGGCAGGCGCTCCAGCACTCCGGCGCACTGATTCGGGGCAGCGGAGAAGACGAGCTCGGTGGAGAAGACGAGCTCGGGGGAGAAGACGAGCTCGGCGGAGAAGACGAGCTCGGCGGAGCAGACGAGCTCGGTGGGGAGAAGACGAGCTCGGCGTCGGAGAAGACGAGCTCGGCGTGGAGAAGACGAGCTCGGCGGAGAAGACGAGCTCGGCGTGGAGAAGACGAGCTCGGCGGAGAAGACGAGCTCGGCGTGGAGAAGACGAGCTCGGCGGAGAAGACGAGATCGGCGGAGAAGACGAGCTCGGCGTGGAGAAGACGAGCTCGGCGTGGAGAAGACGAGCTCGGCGGAGAAGACGAGCTCGGAGGAGAAGACGAGCTCGGCGGAGAAGACGAGCTCAGCGGAGAAGATGAGCTCGTGGGAGAAGACGAGCTCGGCAGAGAAGACGAGCTCGGCGGAGAAGACGAGCTCGGCAGCTCGACGGAGAAGATGAGCTCGTGGGAGAAGACGAGGCTGGACGATGAGGAGGAGCTGGACGGGAAGAAGACGACGGGAATGGGGAGGAATTCGTGGGAAAAATCGGAATTGATCGGAGTGCTACAGTGAAAAACGAGGGGAAAATACGGGAATAGGTGATTTCCCCTCGTTTTTCAAGGGAATTAAAATCGAAAATAGGCGGAAATTCGGAAATAGCCGATTCTCCCGATTCCAGTCCTGAGAATCGAAACAAATACCGAAATAGAGGGAATTGGGCTCTCAATTCCCTCCATTCCTCCGATTCCCAATTCTGGGAATCGAAACAAACAGACCCTAAGTTTCTATGCTAACATTCTTTTGGGAAAATGGTTTGCCTTTCCCAACTCTAGGCTGCTCTACATTTAGGTCACAATATATTAGAGTCACTTTGTAGCAGCTTTACAACATTTAAACAAAGAAGGTTTAATTCTTGATTTAAATGGTGGCTTTCTCAGCCATTTAAATTTGTAAAGCTTATTTTGCTGGAGTTCTTACAATTGACTGGGATCATGATGTTGTCGTGCAGAGATAATCATGGACACCATGACCATGAATCCTACTACGGTGAGCGCGATTCTGAAAGTTTAATTGCGGTATGCATATAGTTCAACCTTATGTTATCTGCTTGTCTAGCACAATTTACTTTTGAGTTGCACCCATCGAAATTAATAATTTGAAATTGAAATATAGTCAAATTCTGATGAACACGTAATTTCAGTTTCGGTAAAAATAATTTTTAAATAATTAATTATGTGTTGATCAGAGTTTGATTATATTTTAACTATATTTTGACTTTAAATTAAAAATATAATAAAATTTTTTAAAAATTTTCAAAAAGTTATTAAAAAAATTATCAATAATTTTATCATAATAGTAAATATAATTTTAATTAATTTTTATAATTAATCACTTGTATAGTTAATCACTTAGTGAGTAGGTCAACCTTTAAATTTAAAGATAATAATTACATTTAATTCACTAAAAAAAATTTTGCCTATAAACTCCTACGTGATTTTAGTTTGGTTCATATAAATTTCTTAAATAATTTATATTGGTGTTTAAGAATTTCGAATGCATACCAACCTTAATTGAAAAAAATCCCTAATAATTATAAAAAGACAAAAATCCCATGAAAGTTCAAAAATCTAAAAAAAAATTTCTAAAAGTATAAAAAATTGCAAGAAATTCCTGAAAATACACAAAATCAAAAAATCAAAAGGTTTAAATTATATAGAAAAAGTGCTGAAAATATTAAAATCACAAAAAAAATTTCTAAAAGAATAGAAAATTGCAAAACACCGAATATTATAAAGCATATAAAATCACAAAACCCCCTAAAAATATAGAAAATTACAAAAAATACATAAAGGTCAAAGAATCGTAGAAAATTTTTGAAAGTACAGAAAATCATAAACCCCTAAAAATATATAAAATCATAAAGAATATTGAAAGTTTAGAAAATTATAAAAAATCCCTAGAAGTTCACAAAATCATAGAAAAACCCTTGAAAATTGAAAAATCATAGAAAAACACCTAAAAGTACAAAAAAATCACAAAAAATCCTAAAAGTTTAAAATATCACAAAAACCTAGGACTTTAGAAAAATTTTAAAAAATTTAAAAGTAGAAAAAATTTAAAAAAATCTCTTGACAGTTCATAAAATCATAAAAGACTGTTAAAGGTCCAAAATATTGCAAAAATCCCTTGAAACTTTAGGAAATCACAAAAAATTTCTTAAAATTCAAAAAATCATGGAAAATCCATTGAAGGTTTATAAAATTACCGCATGGTGTTTACAAAAATATCACAAACCATTTTGTCATGTATATTATTGCGAAAATAATAGAATTGCTATTAAATATGTAGCATCTATCAAAAGTCATAGCATTAATTAGGAGTGCTAATGAGCTCAGCTCAACTCGATTCATTTATGCCCCTAGTTCATGCTACGACTTTGGATGGATACAAAATATTTGTGGCAATTCTGTTATTTATGATAAAATATATATGATTAAATAGTTTCTAACATTTTTTGGAAACATTTAATGGTAGTTTTTTAAGTTTTGGGAGGTTTTTTGTGATTTTTTGAAGTTTCAGAAATTTCATATGATTTGATGAAGTTTGAAGAGTTCTTTAGTCATATTTTGAATTTTTAGGTTTTTATAATTTTAAAATTTTTAGGAATTTTTTGTGATTTTTCGTATTTTTAGAGATTTTTTATAATTTTTTGAAATTCCAGCCATTTTCATAATATTTTAAACTTTCAGGAGGTTTTTGTGATTTTTTGTACTTTTAAGATTTTTTTTATTTTTTAAACTTTTATAAATGTTTTTCTGATTTTTTGAGCATTTAGGAATTTTTTTTTTCCGTTGAATTTTCTTAGTTTTTTTTGAATTTTTAAGATTTTATATATTTTTAGAAATTTATGATTTTTTATATTTTTAGAAAAATTTTGCAATTTTTTGAACTTTTACTATTTTTTGTGATTTTCTATATTTTCAATATGTTTAGTTCGATCTCTATAGTTTCAGGGGATTTTTGGTGATTTTCAATCCTTTAAGAGATTTTTTTATGATTTTTTGAACTTTCAAGTATTTTTGTGAGTTACTTTATTTTCAGGGAGTTATTGAATTTTCTATATTTTTAGAAATTTTTCTACATTTTTTTTTGAAATTTTAATTTTTGTTATCTGCTTCCATAATCTCAAGGATTTTTTTGCAAATTTTGTATATTTTGATAAATTTTTATTATTTTATGAACTTCTATTATTTTTTATTGATTTTTGACTTTTAGGATTATTTATAAAAAATATATTTTATATAGATATATGGAATAATGGTATAACAATGATTTGAATTTTTTTATTAATTTTAATGGTCAAAATTAATATCATTTAGTCAAAGGGATATCTAAAAAAGAAAAAAAAAATAGGGCCATATAGGATATTCCAACTTTAAAGGGACGAAAAAAAAATACCAATATCTTCCACGGATATACAAAAGTTTTCCTTCTTTGATATGAAATACATAAAAATATAAATATTTTAAATAACACGTTATAAAATTAGAAAAAGAGGTTTTTGTACAAATTTTTAAGAAAATAATATCTTTTATGTAAATTTTTAAGCAAACAAGGATTTTTAAAAATTATTTGAAAAAAAGGGATTGTCTGTATTTTTTCAAAAAATGAGCACTTTTACAGAAATTTTAAAAATAGTACTTTTCAGTAAATTTTTTAAAAAATAAAGGATTTTTCTGTAAATCATTAATAACATGAAGGTTCTTCTATAAATTTTTAAGAAATGAGATTTTTTTTGTAAGTTTTTACAAACTCAAAGACTTTTCTGCAATATTTTTAATAAAACAAGGGCTTTTGTAAATTTTTTTAACATATGAGAATTTTTTCGTAAATTCCGAAGAAAATATGATTTTTTAAAAAATTTTTAAAATGTAATAATTCTTCTGTAAATTTTAAAAAAATTGAAAATTTTATATAAATTTTTTAAAAAGTCAGTTTTTATGCAAGTTTTCATGAAAACATGGACTTTTGTTAAAAATTTTAAGAACCGAGATATTTATTTAAACCAAACTTTTAAATCTCGGTTTCGATTTCAATTTCGGCACCTATCGAAATCGATACATTTTGGCCGTTTTGGCCGTTTCGATTTCAGTTTCGACTGTTTTGGTTTCGGTCAAAAGATTTTTTTAGTTATTAATTATGTTAAGCAGAGTTTGATTATATTTTTACTGTACTTTAATTTCAAATTAAAAATACGATAAAATTTTGAAATTTTTTTATAAAAAGTTAAAAATTATGAAAGAATTTATAATTAATTTTACTATAAGATTAAATATTATTTTAATTAATTAAAATTAATTTTAATAATAATCACTGTTTTTATATATTACTATATAAAATATATATATATATAATAATATAAATATAATTAAAATTTTAAAAATTAATATAAATAAATTTAATTTATCATCGAAATATACTTGATATATGCGTGTCCGTTTCGTTACTTTGTCCTACAAAGGAAACAATCCAGTTTATTCCAACATTTTATTCGTCAACTCCATGCTCCTCTGTACCATCTTGATTTTGTTCTCCATCGTCTCCATCTTGTCCTCCATCCTCTTCCGTACCGTGTTCTGCTGTCCCTGATCTTGGAGGATGATCATTCATTCCATCGTTTCGCGCTTCAGCATCCTGGATTCCCCATTCATGGCACGGTTGTCTGAGAATGCCAGCATGATACAGCAGAGCCCACAAATGCGTGACGAACTCCCCGCCGGTGGCTAGCTTTTCGACATGAGCCTTGGCATTCGCTGACGGTGCGAGGAACAGCAGCAATTCCGCCCAGAATTCTTCCAACACCCTCCATTTTGTCTCTTCGTCTACACCAGTCATCAATTTCTTCCCTAGTCTTGCACCCATTTCGATGATACTCTGCCCCGAATCTCCGACCTTCGTCATTTTCTCATGCCTAATTCTTCTGTTCCTCGCCCCACGAAAGAATTCTTGGAACTCGGTTTTCACCTTTCTGACCATGTACTTGGCAGCATAGCTACTAACCGGTAATAATTCTGGTACCGACACTGCCAAGTAAGCGCAGTAGTTTGACAGGCTGATCGCAACCAGTCGCTGAGATCTCACCTTGTCACGGAGCTTATGTATCTTGACAGGTGAGTCCCTGCAGTAACTTGTGGCCACATGCCAGACCAAGATGGTGTGCGTGGGAGAACTGCGTGTGAGAGAGCTCAGGCTGCACGCCTGCAAGAACTCCTCACCCATTCCGTTTCGGTGGAGAGATGCCACACCGTTTGACAACCGGCCTTGGCTCCTATTCAGAACCCGAATTACGGCGCTCTTCACTTGGACAGGCAGTTTGACCCTTGTCGCCGTTATCTTCCCTTGCCTGTACTGATCAAGGAGAGAGTACTGGCCGATCTTGTACTGGAGAGGTTTCCAGACGTTCACACTGCAGAGGCACCCAAGAACCATATCGACGACACAGTTTTGCAGCCACGAATGCTTCACGTACTTGCAGACGATTTGCACCTTGGCCCAATCCGATAGCAGATAGATGATGAATTCACAGGCTTGCATCAAAATGACGGCAATGACAACTACATAGGTGATTATAACATCTATATTTCGGCCGCCGACGACCCGATTGGTGTCACCCGCTGGGATGCGGTAATGATTTAGAGTCCCAACCGCAGCCCATATACTTGCAGAGACGATGCAGAAGAGTATGACATGGTGGCTTGGAAACCAGAAGCACAAGCTGACGGGGTATCTACTGTGAAATAGATCGTGTAGGAAACCAAGCTCATCTCTTATTACCCGGAAAGCTCTTTCGCCATTGCCGGAAAGCAGCCCCTTGAAGATGAGATTGTGCGTTTTGGGAAGTCTCGACTCAGCCGCCGGCAAACGAGCAAAACTTCGCCTCAGTAGCTTGAACAAGGCAAAGGAGAGGCACAAGTCTTTGTGTTTGTTGTTGTCTCCAGCCAGCAGTCTTCCACAGCAGGCCCAAACCCTGTCGACGGTGACCAGCTTCTTGCTTGTGATGTCGATCCTTGTTAGGTATTCTGGAACACTTGTTGTGGCCTTCACCGTTTCTTCTCCGAGGACGAGGTACTTGTATCCCCTCATGGTGGAGGCGTCAACCTCCCTTTCCGCGCTCAAATCATGCTCATAGTTCATATACTCTGCTGCGAGGTTTGTGTTGTCAATCCCCAAGGACAAGTTCGCAAACCAAATGGTAATGAGCCTGTGGAGGATCTTCACCATGTTCAATCCCCAGAGCACAACGACCTCGATCGGAAACTGTGATCGCAAGGCTCGCCTGACGATTAGGAAGCCGACGAAGATGTTGTTGTGAATCTGACGGCTCTCGTAGACCGTCATCTTGTTCTTGAACTCAAGTTGAAGCCCGTGGGCGTGGATGGTGGTGAAGGTCTCATAGGCGGCATACAAGAACACCAACCACACCACCTGCAGCTCGTTGTGGAAAGGGGCGGCGAGTATGAGCCCAACGGCGTAGCTCAGCCACTGCTGTGAAAAGGAGTTGGCCGTCAGGAAGATGAATCGGAAGATTGCGTTGCCACTGCGGCTCAGAATGGCCAGGAGGAAGGCGATGAGGAGGCAGCTCGCGGAAAGGCTTGCGAAGACCTCCGCCCACACAAGCCTCCCGTTTGTGGTCTTGAATCCCTCGCCAAGGGACGCTGTGGTGTTCGCGAATGGCGCCATTCGAGTTCCTTCTCTGGTTGTGCAAGCGCTTGATCACTTCTTGGATTCTCAGTTACGATAAATCACATGAGCATGTGGAAAATTTATGAAGTTGAAATAGATAAGAGCAATTATAATTTGTATCGATATACATTCAATTTTAGATTTTTTTAAAGAAATTGAAGCAAAAGCCGTTCTTTTTCACTCACTTATTACACAAGACAAGAAGTGGGCCTTATTAAAACGCCCCCAAGAGCGACCCCTTCCCTCCAATGATTCCCCGCTACAGCGTTCGCAAATTAAAATGAGAGGTTAGTGTCTAATGTCAAAATCGTTATGTTGATAATGTTGATTAAGACTTTGAGCATTTCCTTTCAACATCGGAGAAAGTTTTGGAACACGATGCAGTCAGTAAATTTGTGAGAAAGTATTAGGTGGAAGACTTTGAAGAAAATCTTTAAAAATGAGACCTATAAAGTGGAAAACTTTTATGCGATTGTTGCTGCGCGTGCACTTGGAAAATATTGAATTAGCAGCTATATTTGTTTAAATTTTTAATCACTTCCACACTTTCCAAACAGTTTTTCCTGTGTTCATAACCTTGAGATTAAAATCATACTTATTATTGATAAAATAATTGTAAAATGACTCAAACAAATTTAATATAGTTGAGAGCTCAGCCGTTTTTTAGGAGCATATATCCAAAACTATTTCATTTGTTGTATCTTTATCACAAAAATAAATATTATTTAATTTAATGGAAGTCTTTCGAAAAAGAATACAACACTCAAGTCCAACCTCAATTGGGTTTGAAAATGGGATTAGAAAAGGCTAATTAATCTCAAGTAGGTGGAATGCTTCCAAGGAAACAGATGGGCTCCAGAGTGGACGGGGACGTCGCAAGCGAAGCCAGAGATTCATGCACTGGAAGTCCGGAACGGACCCCTTTGCTGTGAGGTGGAAGAAGGAAAAACAAAACGAATAAGGAAAGTTCGTACATACACGTGTCCTCCAGTCATTACCCCACAGGGATACCGAATACGCTGTCCTAGGGTTTCTTCTTTAGAATCTTGCCATCGATCAGATAATATTTTAGTTTTTGCAAACATCACGAAAATTCCCGGTAATATTCCAGAAAATTAATTTAATTTTCTGCATAACCTTTTCCATGTTTGAATATCGTATATTTTCCTGAAAAAAACAAACTCTTTCTTTTATATTCCTAAAGTTAAGGGTCTTTTATTTTTAATGTAAAAAACTAACCATTATCTTTCTATTTTTTTCACCTATATTAGAATCAAATCAGTAAAAGTACATATACATATATATATATAATATCAAAAAATATAAATATTGACAAATATGTCATTGGTAATATTCTATACAATGTCCCTCAATTTTTACAAAAATACAACTCAACTAATGCTTTGTAGAATTGTCGTTCAATATTTATAAAAGTAGCACAAATCATTCGAGCGTGTACTAATTTACAAACAACAGAAATGTCACTCCTCATTTTTTATTTTCAAAACAAACTTAAATTCAAATCGCTTAAATTCTAAAATTTTAACTGCAACAATTATATTACTAGAGAAAACTCAAGCACGCCAATCATATTTACAATAAATTTGAGAAAAAGGTCTTAAAAATGAATTAGGGGGGCTAGCTTAAGCTAGCTTACGACAAATTTTTCTACAAAATTTTAAGAAAATAATATCTTTTATGTAAGTTTTTAAGAAAACAAGGTTTTTTTAAATTTATTTGAAAACAAGGGACTGTCTGTATTTTTTTAAAAAAAAATGAGCACTTTTATACAAATTTTAAAAAAGTATTTTTCAGTAAATTTTTTAAAAAATAAAGGATTTTTCTGTAAATCGTTAATAAAATGAAGGTTCTTCTATAAATTTTTAAGAAATGAGAATTTTTTGTAAGTTTTTTACAAACTCAAAGACTTTTCTGCAATATTTTTAATAAAACAAGGGCTTTTGTAAATTTTTTTAACATATGAGAATTTTTTTCATAAATTCTAAAGAAAATATGATTTTTTTACAAATTTTTAGAATGTAATAATTCTTCTGTAAATTTTTAAAAGATTGAGAATTTTCTATAAATTTTTTTTAAAAAATCAGCTTTTATGCAAGTTTTATGAAAACAGGGACTTTTGTGCAAAATTTTAAGAACCGAGATATTTGTTTAAACCAAGGTTTTAAATCTCGGTTTTGGTTTCGGTTTCGGCACCTAATGAAATTGATACGTTTCGGCGATTTCGGTTTCAGTTTTGGTCATTTTGGTTTTAGCCGAAAGATTTTTTTTTAGTTATTAATTATGTATTGACCAAAGTTTGATTATATTTTGACTGTACTTTGATTTCAAATTAAAAATACAATAAATTTTTTTAAAAAAAATTTATAAAAATTTAAAAATTATGAAAGAATTTACAATTAATTTTACCATAATATTGAATATTATTTTAATTAATTAAAATTAATTTTGATAGTTAACCACTGTTTTTATATATTACTATATAAAAAAATATACGAGAAATAATATGAATATGATTAAAATGTTAAAAATTAATATAAGAAAATTTAACTTATTATTAAGATATACTTGACACATACATAATTTATTAATTATAACATAATACAATTAATCATCATCATCATCATCATCATAATCATCATCAATTGAGTTTGAAACATCTGGACGTAGAATTATGAATTCAATACTTGAACGATGAAGATGAACATTTATAAACATATGAGCCAGAACAAATAGGTCTGCGTGATCTCGTGATAGCGATTCACATGGGGGTGAGACTGACACAAATTTTTTTTTGTTTTGTTTTCGGTGGAACGGTCATACACATATGCATGTGAACAAAAAATCAATGCGCTTCGATCAAAATCATTTTCATTTCAGTTTCAACCAAAATATTTTTTTATTTATTAATTATATTTTGACCAAAATTTAACTTTATTTTTAATTATTTTTTAACTTCAAATAAAAAAATTATAATATATTTAAAAATTTTTAAAATAATAAACAGTTACGTGAAGAGTCCCATGTACGTGAATAGTATCTGACAGAGACCGGCGAGGGTGTCGGAATCGGGCTGGCGATGGTGCTGGCGTAGGTGTGAGGTCAGCCCCAACTCAATGGAGCAAGGGCTAGGTTGGCGAGGGCGCGAGGTGGGTGAGGAAGCAGTGGCAGATTGGCGAGCGTGTGGGGGCCAGTTCGGCAAGGGCGGCAGCTCAGGCACGAAGCTTGCGCAAGCTCCCTGCGCACAGCGCGTACCCCTTCCGCAAGGCATTCAGCCGAAAATCCTATACCGCAACAGATCTGACCAATCTATTGCGGCACCAGCCGAAACCGAACTGAGATTTAAAACCTTGGTTTAAACAGAGTTTTTGAAAAACAAACTTTATGTATAAATTATTGAAGTAAGGGTGTAGTTGTAAAATTGTAGATCTTTTCATTTAAAAATTTAGCATTTGTGTGAATTCAAAAATTAGGGGTGTGTATTTATAAAAATATAAACAAAACTTACTTTAGAAGTTGGACTACATGAAAATTTCAGAAGTAAGGGATGTATTTATAGAATTGCAAACTTTTGCTAAAGGGATTTATAGATTTGTAAATTCAACATAAAGAGGAGTGTGTTCATAAGTTTGCAAAACTTTGCCTTCCATGCATGAGAGATATGAGTATAAATCAGATTTCTTTTAGAAATTTTTGGGAACCAAAGCTGTCTGAAAATTAGTTATTTATAGATTTCAAAATATTTTTTAAAAAATTATTTAAAAATATATTATAGTTGAATTTCTACATTGACAAAAGTGAGGGGCAAAGTAGTCCATCAAGAGCATAAACATTATTATACTATATTTATGGGAATATATAAATAATTTTTTCAAATTTTGAAAGATATGTAAATAATTATGGTGCATTTTAGGATCTTAGGAATAATTGTTCACATCTTTCACCCAAACCGCAAGGCCCATCTCCCTTCATAACCCATTTCGTGCACAGAGAACACCCAACCCACTGGGCCTCGCGAACCTTCAAGATCACCTTGCCGCCCCAACCAGGGTGACATGCTCACATTACCTAGCCCTACTATAAAAACTGAGTAAGATAGCCCCAGCCAGGGTGACCTTGATAAGTAAGAACTGCTTTTACCTTCTTCTGTCATAAAGTACAATTTATCTTGCCGTCAAACTTTTCCACCTCGAGTAAGGAATTTGTCATCTTGATTATTTACTCCTAAACTCTAATACTAATTGTTGGGATTCGCAGCGGAAGGTTTACGAATCACCAAGCAACACAAGAAACGAGAAGTAATATAAGATAAAAGATAATAACAAGATAGAGCAATGAGATCTATTATCAAAATAAAAGGCTTTTACAAGAATTTACAAGAAAGACTTCACTATTTCTTATTCAACTAAACTTTTTCACTGAGTTTCGGCAACGACTCCACCTTCAGAGAAAATCTCCAAGAGAACACCACGAGAAACCATCACGAAAGACCACCGAGAAGCACTAGAAAGACCCACACACGAGAACCGACACTCTCTCTCTTTCTCTTCTCTTTCTATTTCTCTCTAGTTCAACCTCAATACTACACCACACCTAAGCCCTATATATTATAGTATATTTATAGACCCCTATTGAGTCTGAGTTTTACTCTAATTATAACTTCTAATATTACAAATCAATTCAATAACAGATTTCGATTCGAATCAATATTATATTGATATATCGAGTCTGTCGATACGAAGTATTTCGGCGATCCCCACGATCCAAGTCTGAGATATTGGAATGGGAATAGGTTCGGCAACGAATCACGAAATCTTAGTGATCTTCTCTATCTAATGAATGAGGAGTCCGTTTTAAAATCGCCCATCCTACACTCACCCTCGAGTATATGATTCAATAGGAATCACACAAGGGTAGATTGATAGAAACCTCTGAGAAAATATAATTCAAATTCTAATTCAAATTCGAGAGACCTAAAACTCTAATAAATGATGGCTTTGGCTTGGATAACATGGGAGACCTAATGATATGGGCGTTAGTTCAGTTGCATAATAACATTTTTTGGTGAAGTCAATCTTGTCACTGGTCCTCAACTTGCAGTTCCGGACCCAAATTCTGATTCTCCGGGGCTCCATCATGGAGAAGGGTCTCCACAGATTCATCAGCATTTGGCGCGCCGACTGGTCCATAGGCAGTGGCAACACTAACCTAGTGGCGGACTACATGAAGTACGAGCATATCCGCCGGATAAACATCGATCTCATTTTCACCTATATCATTGTTATTTCTGTTTGTGTGATGGAGGTATGCGAATTGGTCAATTTAAGATCAAGTCAAATTCAAATTAAATTCTATTTGTGTTAAATTAAACTCAAATCAAATTCTAATTAGATTAAATTAAGTTTAAATTGAAAACTAATTGGGTTGAATCGAATCTCAAAGTCAAACTAGAAGCAGGATGAGCCTGAACCGAACTAGGTTGAACTAAATTGACTTTGAGCTTGAACCAAAATCTATTAAGATATGAACCCAAATTTAATAATGGTCCAACACAAGGTCAAACTCGATCTGAATCAAATGAATTAGACTCAAGACAAATCAATTTTTAAATATTGAACTGAATCAAATCAGACTTAAATCAAAATCAGTATTGCTTCTACTAGAGCTAGTGACTAGTATTTGACAAATATTCTTCTAAAAATCAATGTCAAGCTTGGTGAATTGAATTTATTATTACAAGTTGAAAATCCATCATTAATACTCTCAATTTCAAAATACCAACAATTACAGTGGGAATGGATGTTTTACATGGTTTTTTGGTCAATCTGATGTTCCCTCCATGGCTATGGTAGTCAAGTCATGTTAGTGGCCTCTGATTTCATTAGTGTGAGCTTAGTTACCAAAGGTTGAGATGATTGATCCATTGTCCAAGTCGGCAAAGAAGAATAATATGAGCATTACTACTGATTGATTTCTTCACAAGTTCTAGAAAAAGAAAAAGAAAATATATCATTATCTTCTAAGAAGGAATTAGTGAATTGTAATTCAATCAAAATGTGAACATCAAATTGGATCAAACCAAACTCGAATCAAAATTGAGTTTTGAATATTGAATTAAATCCAAGCTGGATTGAACCAAACTCAAGCCCAGACTAAAACTAGCATGAATGCAACTAAATAGATTTAAACCAAATCCCATAGGGTGTGCCACCAAAGCCATTAGTGATATTTCAGACCCAATCAATAACAAACTAAGATAGGTTGTCGATCGCCAAATTAAAATGATAAGCATAAGCCAATGCCGCTGATCATTTTTTCAAATAAAATTTGGACAAAGGGTAGCACTCTCTCAGTCAGTTAGCCAAAATATCTCATCCAAATAAGATCAGTTGACAACAAGCTGAAGACCATTAATAATAACTCAAATTTAATCAACAATAAGTCAACATAGACTGTAAATCACCAAATCAAAGATATTCAGCATAAATCAAGGCCACTGATCATCCTTTCAAATCAAATTTGGACAAAAGATAAGCTTGCACTAGCTCGATCAGTCAATTGGACTACCTCGTCCAAATAAAGTTAGTGGACTACAATCCTAAGACCGTCGATAATACCTCAAATTCAATAGACAATAAGCCAATATAAGCCGTCAATCACTAAATAAAAAATGATTAGTATAAAATAATGATGTTGATTATTCTTTCAAATTAATCTAGACAAAAGGTAGATTTGCACTCACTCAGTCAATCAGCTGAAATACCTTATTTAAACAAAGTCAGTTAACAACAAGCTTAAGGCTGTTGACAATATCTTAAATTTTATCGACAACAAGTCAAGATGGGCCATTGATTCCTAAATCGAAGATGATTAGCATAAACCTAAACTGTTGATCATTCCTTCAAATCAAAAGGACAAGAGGTGGATTTAAACTTGCTTAGTCAGTCAACTAGTACGTCTTGTCCAAATAAAGTCAACCAACAATATGCTTAAAGCCGTCAATCACCCTTCAAGCTAGTTGACTCCAAAAGTTATTAATAATGCACTCATCAAACTAGTCAACGCTTGAAATAGTATGTCAGCAAGTTGTCAACATTTGCTGAAGATCAACCTTAGTACTCATCTGAGTTAAATTTCACTCGGTTTAAGTACATGAGAGTGGATGACAGTGCATATCAAGTTCTTCCTACTCCTCTCTCATTTCTCCATGTCCTATCGAATGATATCTTAGACCTCATTAAGGTCAATTTACACAAATTCAGATAGTCTACCATACATTGAGATCAAGCCAAGTTATCAATATCCATCGAGGATCAAGTCAAGATTCGTCTGTGCTAGGATCCATATGGTCCAACGTGCGAGAGTGGAGCAGCAGTATATATCACAGCTTCTTTCCTTTTCTCCTTTTTTCTCATTCTCATATTTTTCATGATTTTAAAATTTTTTATAAAGTAAAAGTATGCCCTTACTTAAACCATGATCTTTTCTCAAATCAATCGAATAATATTTTCTTCTTTTCTTTTTATGTCTCTATTTATTAGTTAGGTTTCTCGCTTTAGGAGATTTCTGACAATCGTTGAGATAATTAATAATAGAGAATTGTGCTTATTGAAAGGCAATGTTCCCACAATACCTAATAATGCACTTTAAATTAACACACTTTGATTTGTATATCGTACTCACTCCCTGGGATCTTCATTGTCTCATGCCATCAAAACTCATCCCACAATGTGCTCATTTTCTTAAAATTTTATGAAAAGTCTTTGTTTTACAAAAAATATACAGAAATGTCCTCTTTTACAAAACTTTATATAAAAATCCTCATTTTAAGAAATTTACAAAAAAATTATTGTTTTCTTAAAAATTTACACAAAAGCAATCGATTCCTCAAAAATTTGTAAAAAAAGTACTAATTTTTATTTACATTTTATACATCTCAATTGTAATATATTTTTTTTACTTTCTGAAATAAACAAGAGATTATCAAGTATAACTCCAAGATGTTTATAGAAATAATTAATTAATCTATAGGTAATTTTTTTTAATATTTGGTAGGAAAAATTTTCTCTATATTCCCGTAAAGTAGTGCTATTTCTCCTATATCTTTGTAAAACGTACAATATCTTATACACCTTGAAAATTTCTTTCTTTCTCTAGTCAAATGGTGTTAATTTTGATCATTAAAACTGACAAAAAGATATTTAAATTATTAGTATGCCCTTATTCTATATATTTATATACAATATAGCTTTCATAAAAAAATCCCTTGAAAGTTAATAAATCACTAAAAAAAACCCATAAAAGTTTAAAAGATCATTAAAAATCTCTAAAAACACCAAAAAATTCACAAAAAATCATAAAAATTATAAAAAGACAAAAATCCCATGAAAGTTCAAAAATCTATAGAAAATATCTGAAAATATTAAAATCAAAAAAAATTCTAAAAGAATAGAAAATTGCAAAACACCGAAAATTATAAAGCATATAAAATCACAAAACCCCCCAAAAAATATAAAAAATTACAAAAAACACATAAAGGTCAAAGTATTGTAAAACATTTTTGAAAGTATAGAAAATCATAAACCCCTAAAAATATATAAAATCATAAAACATCTTGAAAGTTCAGAAAATTATAAAAAATCCCTAAAAGTTCAGAAAATCATAGAAAAACTCTTGAAAAGTGAAAAAATCATAGAAAAACCCCCTAAAAGTACAAAAAAATCACAAAAAAATCTCTTGAAAGTCCATAAAATCATAAAAAACTGTTAAAGGTCCAAAATATTGCAAAAAACCCTTGAAACTTTAGGAAATCACAAAAACAAAATTGAAAGTTCAAAAAATCATGGAAAATCCATTGAAGGTTTATAAAATTACCACATGATGTTTACAAAAATATCACAAACCATTTTGTCATGTATATCATTGAGAAAATAATAGAATTGCTATTAAATATGTAGCATCTATCAAAAGGCATAGCATTAATTAGGGGTGCTAATGAGCTCAGCTCAAGTTGGAGTTAGCTCAGCTCAGCTCGATTCATTTATACCCCTAATTCATGCTACGACTTTTGATGGACACAAAATATTTGTGGCAATTCTGTTATTTATGATAAAATATATATGACTAAATAGTTTCTAACATTTTTTGTAAATATTTAATGATAGTTTTTGAAGTTTTAGGAGGTTTAATGGTAGTTTTTTTTGTGATTTTTCAAAGTTTCAGAAATTTCATATGATTTGATGAAGTTTGAAGAGTTTTTTAGTCATATTTTGAATTTTTAGGTTTTTATAAGTTTAAAATTTTTAGGAATTTTTTGTGATTTTCTGTACTTTTAGATATTTTTTATAATTGTTTGAAATTCCAACCATTTTCATAATATTTTATACTTTCAGGAGTTTTTTGTATTTTTTATACTTTTAAAATTTTTTGTGATTTTTAAACTTTTAGAAATTTTTTTCTGATTTTATGGACATTTAGGATTTTTTTTTCTTGCAATTTTCTTAACTTTTTTTGAATTTTTTATGATTTTACATACTTTTACAAATTTTATGATTTTTTATATTTTTGAAACATTTTGCGATTTTTTGAATTTTTACGATTTTTTATGATTTTCTATATTTTCAATATTTTTAATTAGATCTCTATAGTTTCAGCGGATTTTTGGTGATTTCCTATCCTTTAAGAGATTTTTTTTATAATTTTTTGAACTTTCAAGCATTTTTGTGAGTTACTTTATTTTTAGGGAGTTATTGAATTTTCTATATTTTTAGAAATTTTTCTACTTTTTTTAAAAATTTTAATTTTTGTTATCTTCTTCTATAATTTCAAGGATTTTTTTGCAAATTTTTTATATTTTGATACATTTTTATTATTTTATGAACTTCTATTATTTTTTATTGATTTTTTACTTTTAGGATTTTTTATTTATAAAAAAATATATTTTACATAGATATATGGAATAAGGGTATAACAATGATTTGAATATTTTTTATTAGTTTTAATGGTCAAAATTAATATAATTTAGTCAAAGGGATACCTAAAAAAGAAAAAAAAAGGGTCATATAGGATATTCCAACTTTTAAAGGGATGTAAAAAAATACCAATATCTTCCACGGATATACAAAAATTTTCCCGCTTTGATATGAAATACATAAATATTTTAAATAACACGTTATACAATTAGAAAAGAGGTTTTTCTACAAATTTTTAAGAAAATAATATCTTTTATGTAAATTTTTAAGAAAATAAGGTTTTTTAAATTTATTTGAAAACAAGGGATTGTCTGTATTTTTTTAAAAAAATGAGCACTTTTCTGTAAATCATTAATAAAATGAAGGTTCTTCTATAAATTTTTAAGAAATGAGAATTTTTTGTAAGTTTTTACAAACTCTGCAATATTTTTAATAAAACAAGGGCTTTTGTAAATTTTTTTAACATATGAGAATTTTTTCGTAAATTCTGAAGAAAATATGATTTTATTTTTTTTACAAATTTTTAGGAATGTAATAATTCTTCTGTAAATTTTTAAAAAATTGAGAATTTCCTATAAATTTTTAAAAAAGTCAGAGCTTTTATGCAAGTTTTTATGAAAACAGGGACTTTTGTGCAAAATTTTAAGGGCCGAGATATTTGTTTAAACAGAGTTTTTGAAGAACAAACTTTGTGTATAAATTCTTGAAGTAAGGGTGTAGTTGTAAAATTGTAGATCTTTTCATTTAAAAAATTTAGACTTTGTGTGAATTCAAAAATTAGGGGTGTGTATTTATAAAAATATAAAGAAAACTTACTTTAGAAGTCGGACTACATGAAAATTTCAGAAGTAAGGGGTGTATTTATCGAATTGCAAACTTTTGCTAAAGGGATTTATATATTTGTAAATTCAACATATAGAGGGGTGTGTTCATAAGATTGCAAAACTTTGCCTTCCAAGCATGAGAGATATGAGTATAAATCAGATTTTTTAAAGAAATTTTTGGGAACCAAAGCTATCTGAAAATTAGTTATTTATAGATTTCAAAATATTTTTTAAAAAAAGCTATTTAAAAATATATTATAGTTGAATTTCTACATTGACAAAAGTGAGGGGCAAAGTAGTCCAGCAAGAGCATAAAAATAATTATACTATATTTATGGGAATATATAAATAATTTTTTCAAAATTTGAAAGATATGTCAATAATTATGGTGCATTTTAGGAGCCTAGGAATAATTTATCACATCTTTCACCCAAAGCGCAAGGCCCATCTCCCTTCATAAGCCAGCGAAGCCGATTTCGTGCACAGAGAACACCCAGCCCACTGGGCCTCGCAAACCACCTTGCCTCCCCAGCCAGGGTGACATGCTCACATTACCTAGCCCTACTATAAAAACAAAAAAAAACAAAAAACAAATATCTCCCATTTTTTTAGGCGGAAATCCAACAAAGGTTGAATTACAAGACAATCAATGAGCAGATGCTTAGCATCTTGTCGAGAGTTACTCTATGAATTCTCGAGGCTGTAGCAGTTGAAGACTCTTTCATACAAAGCAAAACAATCCAGTTTATTCCAACATTTTATCCGTCAACTTGATCTCCATGCTCCTCTATACCATCTTGATTTTGTTCTCCATCGTCTCCATCTTGTTCTCCATTCTCTTCCGTACCGTGTTCTGTTGTCCTTGATCTTGGAGGATGATCATTCATTCCATCGTTTTGTGCTTCAGCATCCTGGATTCCCCATTCATGGCACGGTTGTCTGAGAATGCCTGCATGATACAGCAGAGCCCACAAATGCGTGACGAACTCCCCGCCGGTGGCTAGCTTTTCGACATGAGCCTTGGCATTCGCTGACGGTGCGAGGAACAGCAGCAATTCCGCCCAGAATTCTTCCAACACCCTCCATTTTGTCTCTTCGTCTACACCAGTCATCAATTTCTTCCCTAGTCTTGCACCCATTTCGATGATACTCTGCCCCGAATCTCCGACCTTCGTCATTTTCTCATGCCTAATTCTTCTGTTCCTCGCCCCACGAAAGAATTCTTGGAACTCGGTTTTCACCTTTCTGACCATGTACTTGGCAGCATAGCTACTAACCGGTAATAATTCTGGTACCGACACTGCCAAGTAAGCGCAGTAGTTTGACAGGCTGATCGCAACCAGTCGCTGAGATCTCACCTTGTCACGGAGCTTATGTATCTTGACAGGTGAGTCCCTGCAGTAACTTGTGGCCACATGCCAGACCAAGATGGTGTGTGTGTGAGAGCACAGCCTGCACGCCTGCAAGAACTCCTCACCCATTCCGTTTCGGTGGAGAGATGCCACACCGTTTGACAACCGGCCTTCGCTCGTATTCAGAACCCGAATTACGGCGCTCTTCACTTGGACAGGCAGTTTGACCCTTGTCGCCGTTATCTTCCCTTGACTGTACTGATCAAGGAGAGAGTACTGGCCGATCTTGTACTGGAGAGGTTTCCAGACGTTCACACTGCAGAGGCACCCAAGAACCATATCGACGACACAGTTTTGCAGCCACGAATGCTTCACGTACTTGCAGACGATTTGCACCTTGGCCCAATCCGATAGCAGATAGATGATGAATTCACAGGCTTGCATCAAAATGACGGCAATGACAACTACACAGGTGATTATAACATCTATATTTCGACCGCCGCCGACCCGATTGGTGTCACCCGCTGGGATGCGGTAATGATTTAGAGTCCCAACCGCAGCCCATATACTTGCAGAGACGATGCAGAAGAGTATGACATGGTGGCTTGGAAACCAGAAGCACAAGCTGACGGGGTATCTACTGTGAAATAGATCGTGTAGGAAACCAAGCTCATCTCTTATTACCCGGAAAGCTCTTTCGCCATTGCCGGAAAGCAGCCCCTTGAAGATGAGATTGTGCCTTTTGGGAAGTCTCGACTCAGACGCCGGCAAACGAGCAAAACTTCGCCTCAGTAGCTTGAACAAGGCAAAGGAGAGGCACAAGTCTTTGTGTTTGTTGTTGTCTCCAGCCAGCAGTCTTCCACCGCAGGCCCAAACCCTGTCGACGGTGACCAGCTTCTTGCTTGTGATGTCGATCCTTGTCAGGTAGTCTGGAACACTTGTTGTGGCCTTCACCGTTTCTTCTCCGAGGACGAGGTACTTGTATCCCCTCATGGTGGGGGCGTCAACCTCGTTGTCAGCGCTCAAATCATGCTCATAGTCCATATACTCTGCTGCGAGGTTTGTGTTGTCAATCCCCAAGGACATGTTCGCAAAGAAAAAGGCAATGAACCTGTGGAGCATCTTCACCATGTTCAATCCCCAGAGCACAACGACCGCGATCGGAAACTGTGATCGCAAGGCTCGCCTGACGATTAGGAAGCCGACGAAGAGGTTGTTGTGAAGCTGACGGCTCTCGTACACCGTCATCTTGTTCTTGAACGTAAGTTGAAGCCTGTGGGCGTGGATGGTGGTGAAGGTCTCATAGGCGGCATACAAGAACACCAACCACACCACCTGCAGCTCGTTGTGGAAAGGGGCGGCGAGTATGAGCCCAACGGTGTAGTTCAGCCACTGCAGTGAAAAGGAGTTGGCCGTCAGGAAGATGAATCGGAAGATTGCGTTGCCACTGCGGCTCAGAATGGCCAGGAGGAAGGCGATGAGGAGGAAGCTCGCGGAAAGGCTTGCGAAGACCTCCGCCCACACAAGCCTCCCGTTTGTGGTCTTGAATCCCTCGCCAAGGGACGCTGTGGTGTTCGCGAATGGCGCCATTCGAGTTCCTTCTCTGGTTGAAGACAAGAAGTGGGCCTTATTAAAACGCCCCCAAGAGCGACCCCTTCCCTCCAATGCTTCCCGGCTACAGCGTTCGCAAATTAAAATGAGAGGTTAGTGTCTAATGTCAAAATCGTTATGTTAATCATGTTGATTAAGACTTTGAGCATTTCCTTTCAACATCGGAGAAAGTTCAGGAACACGATGCAGTCAGAAAATTTGTGAGAAAGTACTTTGAAGAAAATCTTTAAAAATGAGACCTATAAAGTGGAAAACTTTTATGCGATTGTTGCGGCGCATGCACTGGAAAAATATTGAATTAGCAGCTATATTTGTTTAAATTTTTAATCACTTTCACACTTTCTAAACAGTTTTTTCTGTGTTCATAACCTTGAGATTAAAACCATACTTATTATTAATAAAATAATTGTAAAATGACTCAAACAGATTTTTGAATCAAACGCTACTTTAAAAGTCCTACAGGGACTGTCCTAATTTCAACCAATTTCAAACCAGATTCAAACTTTTGGTATTGTTTTCAAAAAATTTTGATAGTATATGCAAGTTCTCTCATTAATTTGATTTTCATAATTGTGGGAGTAACCGTTAAAAGAATAGCAAGCTAATTTATTTGTTATATGTTAGCCATACATGTGTATGTTTGATTAGGCAGGCGTATATAAAAAAATAGATTGTTTTTTAAGGTGCATCCTAAAATTTCTCTATATAATATTAAATTTCACGGGGATATATTTAGGGATAATTATCTATAAGTCTCTATAATTAGCTTTAATTATCTATAACCTCCCGTAATTTTCAGAATTATCCACACCCCTCATTTTCGAAAATATTTACCCACACCCCCTAATTATTATTTAATCAAATTTTTCCTAAAAAATTTCGATTTTACCCGATTATTTTTACAATTAAACTCTTAAAAACTTATTTTTTTTATTTAACGCCCCGAAATTTGATTTTTTGCAAATAACACTCCGAAATTACTCCGATTTACAGACAAGTCCCCGAAATTTGGATTTTTCCAAATAACACCTCGAAATTATTTCGATTTACAGAAAAGTCTCCGAAATTCGACGACGGCCGAAGTGGCGGCGAGCGGGCGGCGACGCCGGAGCCGATGGTGGGAGCGAAAGCGGAGGTTGGCGCGATGGCGTGTTGAGTTTTAGATGTCTTAAACTCTAATTAGAGTTTAAGTTAAACTAGGAATCCAAAGTTGGATTTAGATTTATATTATTAGGAGTTGTAATTGAGTAAAACTCAAGCCCAATAAGAGTCTATAAATATACTATAATATATAGGGCTTATATGTGGCATAGTATAGAAGTTGAACTAGAGAGAAATAGAGAGAGAGGAATAGAGAGAATAGAGAGAAGAGAAAGAGAGAGTGTGTTGGCTCTCGTGTGTGGGTCTTTGTAGTGCTTCTCGGTGGTCTCTCGTGGTGATTCCTCGTGGTACTCTCTTGGAGATTCTCTCTGAAGGTGGAGGCGTTGCCGAGGCTTGGAGAAAGAGTTTAGTTGAGTAAGAAAGAGTGAAGTTTTTCTTGTAAACTCTTGTAAAAGCCTTTATCTATTGATAGTGGATCTCCCGTTGTCTTATCTTGTTATTTCCTTTTATCTTGTATTACTTCTCGTTTCTTGTGTTATTTGACGCAAAGGCGATCCGTGAAACTTCCGCTGCGAATCCCAACAATTGGCATCAGAGCCTAGAAGCAAAACAACCAAGATGACAAAGTCCTTACTCGAGGTAGAGAAGTTTGACGGCAAGATAAATTTTGCCTTATGGCAAAAGAAGATGAAGGCGGTTCTTACTTTTCAAGGTCTACAAAAGACTTTAGAGGGAAAAGAAAAAAAGTCAATCAAGATAAGCAATGAAGACTGGGAGGAAATAGATCAAAAGACATTGAATTTAATTATTCTAAACCTGACTGATGAGATTTTGTACAATGTCATTGACGAAGAGACGACGATGGACATCTGGACAAAACTCGAGAAGTTGTATATGTCAAAAAGCCTCACGAACAAGTTCTATCTGAAACAACAGTTGTACGGACTGCGTATGAGCGAAGGTACAACTATATTACATCACCTAAATGCTTTCAATAAAATTATCAATGATTTACTGAAAGTTGATGTGAAGTTTGAAGAGGACGATAAGACGCTGATTCTCTTGATGTCTCTTCCTGTTTCGTACGATCATATTATGACCACAATTCTTTATGGTAAAGAAATTCTCAAGATGGAAGATGTGACAACTAGTCTTCTTTCTAATGAGAGAAGAAGAAACTCCAACATTGATATGGAGTTTGGTGAAGGATTGGTGGCTCACGAAAGAGGAAGATTAAGAGAGCGTGGAGAAGGCAAACAACGGTCCAAATCAAAATTGAAGGCGAAAGTACAATGCTATTCATGTAAGAAGTATGGTCATATTAGACGGTATTGCTTTGAATGTGGGAAGATAGAGTCCTCCAATATGACGACGGCAATAGCGGATGATACTTCTGATAATAGTGCGGATGGAGATGTTCTTGCAGTATCAGCAGAAATCTACACTTCTGGTAAGTGGGTTTTAGATTCTGGTAGTTCTTATCATATTTGCTCCAGGAAGGATTGATTTACTTCTTATGAGGAGAATAAGAAGAAAAGTACTGTTTGGTTGGGCGATAATTCAACCTGTGAGATTGCCGATGTAAGAACAGTCAAAATCCAGATATTTGATGAAGCAATTCGAACTCTTACTGGGGTGAGGCATGTCCCCAAGATGCGAAGGAATCTAATTTCACTTGGTGTACTGGACTCATAAGGCTGTAATTATTCAGCAAGAGATGGAGTCATGAAGGTGACACGTGATATTAGAATCCTGATGAAAGGTGAGAAGTGTAACAATGTTTATCGATTGATAGGGAACACCATTACAGGTGGAGTTCCGATGGCTACAGTAGTGAAGAGGAAGCACGATACTCAGAGTAATTTGATGTCTCCTCAAATTACTTTTACTACAACAGCAGACACAGGTCATCCGAAAAGCTTCCAAAAGTACAAAACTGTAGACATGAAGAGCAAATTCAAGGTTGGCTCGAGTTCGTGTCTTGCAATTATCTGAATAAGCTAGTAGCCCAGGGGTAGGAGCTGGATGAGAGATGACGACTGAAGATTCATGATGATGGCACGCCCGAGTTCAAGCCAAGGTGGAGATTGTTGAGTTTTAGATGTCTTAAACTCTAATTAGAGTTTAAGTTAAACTAGGAATCCAAAGTTGGATTTAGATTTATATTATTAGGAGTTGTAATTGAGTAAAACTCAAGCCCAATAAGAGTCTATAAATATACTATAATATATAGGGCTTATATGTGGCATAATATAGAAGTTGAACTAGAGAGAAATAGAGAGAGAGGAATAGAGAGAATAGAGAGAAGAGAAAGAGAGAGAGTGTTGGCTTTCGTGTGTGGGTCTTTCTAGTGCTTCTCGGTGGTCTCTCGTGGTGGTTCCTCGTGGTACTCTCTTAGAAATTCTCTCTGAAGGTGGAGGCGTTGTCGAGGCTTGGAGAAAGAGTTTAGTTGAGTAAGGAAGAGTGAAGTCTTTCTTGTAAACTCTTGTAAAAGCCTTTATCTATTGATAGTGAATCTCCCGTTGTCTTCTCTTGTTATTTCCTTTTATCTTGTATTACTTCTCGTTTCTTGTGTTGTTTGACGCAAAGGCGATCCGTGAAATTTCCGCTGCGAATCCCAACACCGGCGCACCGGCACGAGGGCGCGGACGGCCAAGGTCGAGGCCGTCCGCGCCCGCGTGCCTGGGACGGAGGCAGAGGCCGGCGGGCCGACACGAGGGCACAGGCCGCCTCGGCACGCGAGACGGACGCCGAGGCCGGCGTGCCGGCAGCGGGCACGGACGACGAGGCCTTGGTGCTCTACGTCCCCCAACTCCTGCCAGATAATCTCTATGCTTCGAAGTGCATGGTAAAAAAGATTTGTCTCGGAGGTTCAAGTGTTTTTTCCGCGGAACACGGGGTGCGAGAAAAAGGAATGAGAAGATGAGGACGATGAACGTCGAAGTCGAAGACTCAAATAAGAGTGTGCTGGCGGAAGGTACAAAGCTAGGGAGGGAGCTTATGGGTGTTGGGGACGAAGAGACGACGTGGAGGGTATTGGGCGAGTTCTGGGCGGAGCTGTTGCCGTCCCTTGCGCCGTCGGAAAATGGTTATTATCATGTGGATCAGCTAGGGACGAGCGTCGAGCTCATAACGCATCTTTGGGCTCTTTTATATCATGCTGGGATTGAGTCATATAGGGAGGATGGCATCTAAATGTAATTCAAACTCGTAAGCAAAGCTGTATGCATGTACTAACCGTAAACAAACCACCTCCTATATTTTTGAGTCATTTGGCTTTTCTCATTTTGTAGAATGTGACTCCTCACTACTCTCCTTGGAAATCTACAAGGAATTATTTCTACATCTAGTATCTCTGTCGTTTCGATTCTTAAGAGTCCTTACGATTTAACATAATTTTGTATTGTGAATTGTTTGAGAATCTACTGATCATTTCGAGGAGAGGAGAGAAAAAGAAGAAGATATAAAAAATCATCGTCATCGCTATCTTAAGTCTTAGACACCAACAACGTTAAAGGGAGAAAAAAGAAGAGGATGGTATTTTAAAATTTAAATATGATTTTTACATGACATATACCTAATACCGTCATAGCAAAACAGACTTCCAAAATTCTAGCTAAATTTTAGATTCCAAACTCATTACCAAGTGCTTGAGAAGAAAAAGGATGTGCTATACATACCAACAAGAAACCCAGGATCCGGAGGGGATGATGTTCAGGAGAAGTTGTAGACTTGGGACTAAGATTGGAGCCTGCGCCTTGCTTCTTGATGCTGCACAAGTCGCTGACGCCGCACCGGCACGCAGTGCCTCCTCCTCTTCCTCGTACGATGTCCACGTCATGGCGAAGGCGGAAGCCGCGGAGAAGGGAGGGAATGAGGAAGAGGGAAAGAAGCGAATAGGAGAGAGATATGATCTGAATAAGAGAGAGATTAGGATGATAGCGGGAGATTACAAATGTCGGTAGAAGAAGAATTATTTAACTGAAAATAATACTATTAATTTATACTGACATATACTATGATTTGGGTTAAAAAATTACAATTTTTTTCAACAAATCAACCGTCTTAATATGAATTTTCAAAAAAATCACCTATTGGAAAAAATATACTCAACTTATTTTATAAATTTATAAAAAAATTATCTTCTAATATTTTAATTAAAATATTTTGTATATATAACCCCCGAAAAAATAGCTAAATTATGTATACCTATTGACTTTTCATAATTATGTATTTTTTTTAATTTTGTGAGAGGTTTCAAATTCTAGGTTAAGGAACTACATTTTGCAGGGAATAGGCTTGATATATTCTCCAATAATTATAATCAAATGACTAAAATATCTTTATAATTATTGAAAAAATCGACTTTAAATATAGCAATTATAGGGGGAGTTTAAGACAAAATACAGTTAAGTCTTTTTCGGTAGTACAACTTCAAATTTGAAATTTTAAATATGTTATATCTAATCAGAAAATGAAAAATTTTTAGAAGTAGTACCACCATAAAAAACTAAAATTTCAAGCAACAAAGTAAGTCCATATCATTTCATCAACAAATTTTTATTCTTTAAATTTAAAGTTTCAAATATGAGGCATCTAAGAAAAATTAAAAATTTTTAGAAATATTAGCATTGTAAAAAGCTGAAGAATAAAAATAATTTGTTGATGAAATGATGTGAACTTAACTTGTTGTTTGAAAATTTAATCTTTTGTCGTGCTACTGCTTCTAAAAGGTATTCATTTTATGATTAGATGCATCATATTCAAATTTAAAGTTGTTGTGCTATTAAAAAAACTCAACTAGATTTTGTTCTAAATCTCCTAAAATTGCTATATCTATGATTAAATTTTCTAACAAATATACAAGGGTATTTTGATTATTTGGTTATAGGCATTAGGAAATATATCATGTATATTTCCTGCAAAAATAGCTCCCTTAATCCCAAAACTTAAAACCTCTCTAAAAATTAAAAGAGAGGGTTATTCGTAATTAGGAAAAAGTTAGGAGGTTATACATAATTTAGCTATTTTTTTAGAAATTATATATAAAAAAACTCAAAAATTAAATGGACTCAATTTAGTTTCTAATAATAGAAAGTACATTGGTAACTCTTCAGTTGGCCAAAGACAAAGAAGAAAATCTAAAAGGAGATCTAGGTAGCAAAATGATGAGTTTGATTTTTTATATTAAGAATAAAAACAAGAATAATTTGATCTTTTATATTAATTTAATCAATAAAATAAAAGCAAAATAAAATATTATCTGAATATTTTGATCAAAAAATCAGGATATGATTTTTTAAAAATTTTATAATATAAAATAAATTGTTTTTTTATTAATATCGATAAAGTAAGTGATTTTTTTGTAAATTCATAAGAAAACATATAATTTATTGCCAAATATTTAAATATTAAACCATAATTTTTGGATATTTTAACTTATTTTATTTTTTTTAAATAATAAATATCACCAAAACTCAATTATATGACTTCTTGCATATGAAAAGTGGATATAACTACCAAGCCAATACTCAATGTGAATTTGATTCATTTGGTAACACGTGTGTTATTATATAAATTTGCTTTCAAATGTATTTTCGTAATTTTAAAATTTTAAGTATTAATACGTAAAATATTATTTTAAAAGGCGAGAGAAAAACTAAGTTTGTGAGATTTATTATTTTAGTTTTTTGGAAAATAAAGTTAGTTTAAAAAATCGCTCTTTTAGAAAAACCCTTAAAAAAAGAAAAATAAATGAGAAGCACATGACATTACAATTTTTTTTAAGTTGCTGATGTTTCTATTAGAACTTTGTGTTGATTACTTTTAGCCTGAATCAAATTCAATGGCTACAATGTTGAACAAGAGGTTGGAATAAATCGGACCTCTTTCCTTTCTAACAAATCGACGAAAATAAAATATTATAAAAATAAAAAATACAAGAAAATAGTGGCATGAAAATTTAACAAAATCTCAGAAAATTAAGAAAAATGTGAAAATAAATAGTTATTTATTGATGTGTGATTAGTGGAATATCTATAGATGATGTTGTTAATTTTTTTTGGAGTAGTTACCTATCTTATAACAAACATGTGAAAAATCATATATTTTATCATTATTAGAAAAAATTATTCATCTTATATTATAAATTTACAAAAAAAATATCAATTTTAATATTTAAAAATATTATAATTTAATTTAATTTTATTGATTAAATTAATATAAAATAAATTACTCTTATTTGATTTTGGTTCGAACAATTGTCCATAATTACTAGATAGTCGACTTGACAAAACTGGATTTTCATAATTTTGAATAGTCAGTCCTTTATAAAAATTGAGATAATACGAGTAATTTTTTATATTAATTTAATAATTTTCTGAATTAAATCAAATAAAGATAATTTGATTTTTTTTATATTAATTTAATTCATAAAATTAAATTAAATTAAATTAATTTTAAATATTTTAATTATGTTGGTTTTTGTAAATTTGTACAATGGTTTTTTTGCTAATAATGAAAGATAAGTAATTTCCTATAAATTTGCTATAAAATTTTTTATTAATTTAATTTAATTTGAACCAAAGTTTTAAATTTCGATTTACGTTTCAATCATTTTAGTTGAAACTAATCTGTTTTAATTTTAGTCGAATATCTAAAATTTTTGTTGAATAAACTTTGACTTTAAATTTTAAATAATAAAAACTTAAAAAAATATGAAGAAAATTTATGTACATATATTCTTTTAAAATAATTAATTAAAAAATGTTGGAAAAAAATTATTTAAAATTGTGAAAAAATAGAAAACACTCAAACCAAGGACTGAAACTAGGTGACATTGAGTTAAGATTAAAGCCTTAAATATTCCGCTAACAATGTTTAATGATATAAATTTTATAATTTTAAAGTCTAAATTAAATTTTAAACTAAAATATTTTGGATAAGTACAAAATCGAAACTTAAAACGTGGTTCATACTTGCTTGTTCCTTCATCCTAACTTGAAATAAAGAACGGCTCACCATTGGTACAAGCCCCAACCTTCCGAATCTCTCAAACATATCAAATAGTTCCAAAAACCACGATAAAATGCTGTTCTTATAGGATCAATCCAACCTTGCTTTCAGCTCCAACTCAATCACAACCTAGTGATACCCATCCAAAGCTCCGTGAAACCATAATATAAAACCTTAGAAATTAACAATTAATCGCGTCCTTCATCGAACCTCGGCCCTAAGATTCCCATGAAATCGCGGAGAGCCATCAAGTTACGCTGCTGCGCAGCTGCTATCATTGTCGGCATCCTCGCTGTAACTCTCGTCATCCTCTACTTCACAATGCTGAAGCCTAAGTAGCCGGAGGTCGTTGCAACTCCGGTGAACCTCCAGCACATAGAGTTGGCACTCCTACCGGCGGTGAAGCTCCACTTGACCATTAGCACGGACGTCGGCGTCGACAACCCGAACTATGCCGGTTTCAAATACAGCAATTCGACAACAATGGCGTACTGCAGGGGAGGTTTAGTTGCTGTAGCTCCAATTCCGGCGGGGTCCATCAAAGCTCGGTCGACGGAGAACGTGAGCTCGTCGGTGGATATCTTTGCAGAGGAATTGGTTTCCAAACCGAGCTTCTTGCCGGACGTGTTCTCCGGGATGCTGAACGTGACGACCAAGTTGAGCATCGAGGCAAGGTGGCGCTTTTGGGGATGTTTAAGCTGAAGGCTAAGACTTTTGTGTCGTGTGACATTGCCATTTTTCTCCGGAGCAGGAATAGTAGTTCTCGTTGTGATTCTAAGGTTAGGTTCTAGTGTTGAATTCTTTTTTTTTAATGGATTGTTAGGTTTTTTTTTTTATGCAAAAGTTCATATTCTTGTTGAACGAGTGAAGTGATATGTTTCTTTTTAATTTGTCGATCATATATAAGAAAATTCTTAGTATGACAACCAAAAGAAAAGGATCAAGAAGCAAGAAGAGTCACCTTGATCTCGTTAAATATTATCTTTTTTGAGAAAATAACTTGTTAAATATGATCATAAAGTTTAAAAAAAAAAAAAGGTGCATCTGCTAGATCCTTTTCCTAACTCGAGGGAAAAGAACTGATCTTATTCGGCTTATTTTCATTACGCAATAAGCCATTTTGTTTGACTTCTATTAGTGCGTTTCAATCCCTTAATTTTAAATTTATTGTTCAAATCCTACCTCTTTGTATTCTGAAAGTTATTCCTTTACCAAATTAGAGAGAAAAAATGTCTCTGGCAGCTTTTGTGACATGGAAGCTTAGATTTAAATTTAAAAAAATTGCAAGAGATGGATATTCTTTTAACTCTTTCAAAAAAAAAGGCACAGGCAGACAACTCATTCTAATCAGAAGGAAAAAAAAAGGGTTTTCTGATGCTTTGCGCCAGATCACAAGCTATTCAAAAATACAGAAAAATGCGCTCAAAAAGTTGGCTCAATGCCATGGAGAAGAAGCCATTTAATACCCCTCAACATGGCACCCGATACCAAACCAAACCCTAGATTTCCTTGCTAGTGTTCATCTCTTCAAGTTCTTCATGGAAAGCTGCCAATACTTGAGGGTTGTGTGTCTAGCTTTACTAGCAACAATGGCTGCTGCAACTCAGATCAGGGTTGGAGCGTGCCCGCGGACCCGAATTTGATGTCCTACAACCAATGGGCTGAGAGCAATCGGTTCCAGATTGGTGATTCGCTCCGTAAGACAGACTAGATGACTAAATTTTATTAAGTATCGAGCAAAATAATCAAAATGCTTAAGTAGTATAAGTGTTAAGGCGCTAATGTGATTTTATATAATCACCTAGAATCATATGCACTTGTTGTTGTTACAGTGTTTGTGTACTCTCCAGACCAAGACTCTGCGCTCCTGGTAGGCCCTGATGCCTACAAGACCTGCAACACTTCGACGTTCGTCGACATGTTCAAAGATGGCAACACGGTGTTCCCCTTGACTCGGCCTGGCCCCTTCTATTTCATCAGTGGGAACCAGGAGAACTGCCTCAATAATGAGTCGCTCGTGGTCGTGGTTATGGCAGACCGGAGCAATGCAACTTCACTGAGCTTACCGCCTTCGCCTGCAGAGGCCACTGCGCTGCCTCCACTGGGATCGATAGAGGTTACCCCGACTACATCCCCGGCCGGAGAGTCCACTTCTCCACCTTCACCAAATGGGGCTTCTTTGAAGATGGCGAGCTTAGTGAGCTCAGTTGCAGCTTTTATAGTATCTGCATATTGTTTTCTGTGAAACATGGACTCCAAAAACCACTGTATTGTTTATTTTTCATCTATGTCGGTGCGGAATATTACCTCTCGGTTGGATCTTTTCTTCTATGGAATAAGAGAGTGCGCCGCTTGTCGCCCGCGAATGATTGCATTTGGAATTTAATTAAATTAATGGAAATAAAAATTGTTTCTGATTGTCCAGAAAATTTAGACCCCCTATTTTTCCCACGATTAATATCTAAATATTCATAATAAACTTTAGAGAGCTATCATGCTGAAGCTTCAACTGCCTTTCAAATATTTGTGGTCTTCCAAAACACGATCTCCGCTTTAATTGCAGCCAACTAATTTGGACCAGACTCAATCCAAAATTTAAATTGATAACATATCAACGTAACGCACTTGCAACTGCACAAAACGAAATGAAATTACTTGTTCCCCAAGAAGAACAACAAAAAAGCGAAAGAAGAGATAATAGTTAACATCTTCAGATATAAAAGTATCCGTAGAACACATTACCAACGATACGTAGATACTCTACTGCTACTGAAATAAAAATATTATTACATGTGCGACTGTAATTAGATTTGCTGAAAGCATTCCAAATAGAAAAATTGTCAGCAATCACTTCTATAGCTGTTAAAGATGAGCAATCTTAGGGACCTAAACACAAAAAATTAACCTGATATAAGCTAGATATGTCCGCTTCAGGAGCACAAAGTTCTGGAGATCAGTTTCTCAATAATTCAGCATATCCAATCAAAATTGTTTCCCTAGTTCAACCTTCTTCACAAGCCGGATTGTGTTGTGCAAAATTGAATCCAAAATGCCAGCAACCTGAGAAAATGTTGATTGATGAATTTATATGTTTGCATAGCATAATATAGTTAAATGATGCCTGTTGTCAAAATGGGTTAAGTTCTAACCGTAAAAACACCTCCAATGATGGCACAGACATTTGTGATGAAGTGTGAGAAAGATCTTGGAACTTCACTTACCAAAACCTAAAGCAAAGAGTTGGAAGTGAGATAATAATCAAACAACTTCTATTTGTTTTAGAAAGAAAAAACATTTTGATACTAACTTGCATCGGTGAGGGCTCAAAGTGGAACTTGGCCATTGGGATGTTTGGACTATGCACCAGACTACTGTGAGCTGTGTACTCATACTCCTCAAACACTTTGTGCTCCCGAGAATATCTCCTAGAGACCAACTCAGTCTTGACTAGTTGAAGATAATGTTCAATCTGCACAATTAGAAAGAGGTACAAATCGTGTACAGAAAAATTTACCCTGATCAGTAGGAACCATTAAGTGGTTTTCTACATAGATTGCAAAACAATTTAACTCGCTAAAGAAACTCTAGCGAAAATTAAAGAGTTGGACTTACGGTAACATTTGCATTATCATTGCTATGATGAGTGACATATGATTGACCTGTCAGCCGATCATGGCTCTTACCAAGATATGGTGACAGACGTTTCAGCTCATTCAGCATTTGGGGGGTAAGCTTTTTACCAAATGAAAAATATGAAATATAATGAGAGACATTAATCAGAGATGCATCAAACGAGTGTGCTCCTGAATGGGCTGAGATAATAAGGTTGCCTGGAACCTGTAAATTTCGGAGAGAAACACAAACATAAGTCAGACAAATTACATAACAATGCATACATTTCATGCCTTTTGAGGCCAAATGCAATTTTCATGTTCTAAGACCCCAGCTAGGACTGCTCATCTGCAACTTGGGTAATGAAATAATAGAACCCAGCTTTACCTTCTTCACACGCACAAAACCTTCAATTCTACATCCACTAGTCAATGGAGCAGGACGTTTTATAGTATCAACCTTTTGATCAGATTTGTCCTCCAATGCCAAATTATGATGTTCTTTTGGAAGATTCACAACCAAAGTTTCCATTGCCTGAAACAGGAATATGTAATTGAAAACCAACAGGGCCTACAATGATAACACAAGGTGATAACGAGACACTAAATGCAACTCAAAAGTAAATTGTGCTAGACAAGCAGATAACATAAGGTTGAACTATATGCATACCGCAATTAAACTTTCAGAATCACGCTCACCGTAGTAGGATTCATGGTCATGGTGTCCATGATTATCTCTGCATGACAACATCATGACCCCAGTCAATTGTAACAACTCCAGCAAAATAAGCTTACCAAATTTAAATGGCTGAGAAAGCCACCATCTAAATCAAGAATTAAACCTTCTTTGTTTAAATGTTGTAAAGCTGCTACAAAGTGACTATTATATTGTGACCTAAATGTAGAGCAGCCTAGAGTTGGGAAAGGCAAACTATTTTCCCAAAAGAATGTTAGCATAGAAACTTAGGGACAATGGCGTCAAGAGTTAACAGTAACAATATCCCAATAGACCATTAATCTTCCAGAAGATATTTGCAAGGCCTACCCACGAATTTCTAGTAAAGGATTGAAAAATGTGGTTCTCACTTCGAGATCTGCAATTTTGCAGAAGGAACTCTACTGCTTTCACTACCCTGGATTCTTTTCCATTTCACATTGGGAAAAGAACTTTCTCTAATAAAGCTATCTAAAGGGGAGAAACTCTGACCTTGACCCAGAAATATTTCATAGCAAAAGAATAAGCAGAAGGTAATCTAGCATTTTAGTATTTAAACATCATCAGGAAACTGGAAAAGTTTTACTTTAATTTTCTTACCTAACATCACTTCCTTTACGAAAAATGCGAATGGATGGGTAACCTTGTACATGATGACTGCATAAAGCTCACATATTAGTGTGTCACGTTAAAATTTTGAAAGAAAAAAATAATTACTAAATTTATGACCAGTGGAAAAAAGGAACATTGCATGAACTTTTGACAATTAACATGTGCAGGATCAAACAATTAATCATAAAGCCAAAGTGTTATTTCTTGCCAATGATAACCCAGGTATCTGCCACTTCAAATGCTTTATAGTGCAAATCAGCCCATTCTGCAAAAGACTTGCATGCACCACTCACAAACAATTTCAGATTATGCAATTTACCTGCTTGCTCGTAGGCATTTCAAGAGTTAACAAATAACTTTCAACCCAACATCTTAATAATCCACTAAATATTTAAGTATATCAATATAGTCAATAAGTTGAATGAAACATATACAAGTCCAATAACTAATCTGCAATAAAAAATGTAAAGAGTGCATTCCAACCTAAGACATTCAGAATTTTATTATTTTCTTTTCCAGTTTCCACAAAAATAAAAAGTTGGAGTGTGTACAATGAATATTGATCATTGTCTAGGTCTGAGTTAGTGCCCTTCACCAACTATAGTTTCAGGCACCATAAGACTTCAAATGGATTAATCATGCTCCTGCTTTGCACCCCATCTATTTATATTATGAAAGTTCTTTGAGTGTGGTGCTTCTAAAGCTCCTAATCTAATGGCAAATAGGTTCTGTGATTAAATCTTATTTGGAGATATATTGTTACAAAATGTTAAATGGAAGTAAAGTGGCCAATACCTCCTGCAAAGTCCTTCTTCTTCAGTGCAATCAACCTTCCCAAGGAGAATCCGACCATCCATCTCAGGATCATATCTGGCAAATAGGTCCGAAATAAATGGAGAGATTTGAAACCAGGAAAAAATAGGTAAACCAAGGTCTAGATGAATTGGCCCACTAAAGCAATAAGTACCTCTCCCTCATTATTCTAGCTGCCCTCTCCCATGCTGGTTTCTACAACATATTAACACCAAAAGTTCACAAAAGAAAAAAAATGAAACTCTTTACTGCATACAATAATGACAGATTTTTCAGTAAAAAACATACTTACAAGTTAACTAATTTACAAAGAAAAAGGAAAAAGAAATAGTTTGCTTGGGAAAGCAGAATAAGCAGGAACAAAATGAGATTACTTATAAAAGCTTATAGCTAATAAGGATGAGCAATACAAGTATTTTAGGCCCCTGGAAGAATGACACATAAAACATTATCATGCCTAAAACATTAAAAAGTGGGGGACGGCACAGCCTAAGGCGACCACATTCTTGATAACCTGGTCTGGTCCATTTGGGCCCAGTATAATACATTTTAGGCCAGCATGATTTTATTTCCCCAGTGATACTCAGATCAGCTAAGAAACTTTTCTTCTAATATTTATATTTATAACAAGTCAATTCATTATCAGCATAACCTAAAATCTAGCAGCCTCACTTCAAACAATCCAAGTCAATACCTAAATTTTCAGAATATAGAAGTAGAGAAAAGCCCTAAAATGGAGTAGAATACGGGATAACTTGAGTGTGCAGTTTCTATTAACATGTGCTCCTCACAACATTATAAACCATAAAGAACAACAGCAAAAAACATAATAAGGTTGAGTAGATGTTTTTCCCTCATATCATTTGCCATAGGCATGTCAGTTGCTTGTGATGTTTATCTAGTCCCATTTTGTACACCTCATTCATGCAATGAATAGGCAGCACAACTGTAACATACACAAAAAATCTCTCTATGGTCTCCTTCAATGTAACTTGGTGATAAATAACAGGCGGATATGACATCCTAATATCCATGACAAGAAATGTATACACTAACCAATTGTTAGATGAGGATAAACCAATAATTTAGTATGCAACCATAGAGATGATCACCATTTTAGTAACTACAGTACCAAAGTTACCTCAACAAAAGTGCCTCAATTCAGTATAAAATAAATTATAATGCTTTATGTATACACAAATAAGAATTAACAAACCAAACATTACAAAACAATTAGAACTTACCAAGCGATTGCTCCATGAACACCATGATGCATAAAAATTGACAACCAAAATGGCATGCCTGCAGAAGATATCAATTGTAAGTATGAAGGGAACAGCAAATGAACTAAGATGTTCAACTCACAAATGGCTGCCCTAAATAATTTTAAATTAATCACAAGCACATCACACAGGACTCAGGTACCACCAGGGACTACATTTTGCCTGAAGAAAGCAACAGATTACTCCAACAGGTTTGAACAATAGTTCACTCAAAAAATAAGTATGAAAATAATAAAAGCACTAATGTGCTGATGCAGTCAGAATTAGTATCCAAGATGGGGATGATGGATATCTATGCTCCAGCTTGAGAAGAAGGGGTGGGATTAGAGAATATAATCTAAGCAATGTCGGTTGGGGTTAAATAGGTCAGAGTCCTATTATATTTAGGATTGGCTATGTAATTGGGTCAGTAGTGAAGCCCAGGAACCCCTTGGACTTACCTAGACTATAAATAGCCTCATTTGTCTCCGTGAAGGGAATCTAGGGTTTATGTATTCTTCTATCAGGAATGCCTATCTCTGCATGCTTTCACTCTAAATTCTGCTTCATAAATCCTAGAAATACCGTATCATTAACAAGTATGAAGGGAACAGCTATTGAAGTAAGATGTTCAAGTAACAAATTGCTGTCCCGAATAATATTTATTTAGTCAGCAAGCACATCATACAGGACTTCAGGTATCAATAGGGATCATTGTGCACCTAAGAAAGCAATGCATTACTCCCAACAATTTTAAGAGAAAATAATAAAGGCACATTATGCAGTCAGGGTTAATATGCTAATACCTTAGCAAGTTAACAACATTGAAAAAAAAAACATTAGTAGAATTTAAAAAACATAAAAGCAAACCAGGCTAAAGCCAATTAACACAAAGGTTCTAACAACAATGGCAGGATTCTCAACTGTATCATGTTGTCAAGTTATTTTGTCAACAATCTGATCAAGACCTATCAAACTTCTTGGACATAAACACGCATGTATCCTTCTTTACAATAACCTATTAAAGTGATCAAAATTTCTTGTACCAGAAGTAATGCTACAGGTGTTGGCAAATGAGGAGTCAGATTTTAAAACCACCAGGTATCATACCATAAAGCTCCTCATCTATTACTCTCTAAACCTTGACTACATTTCCAGCCATTCAGGTTTTTTTCCTTTCTTCTTTTTTGTAACAACAACCCTACTATGTGTATTAAAATTTGACAGCATACACCCCAAAGTCTAGTGCTGTATTCAAGAGATTGATTTGTATTAGTCACAATGGTGAGTAATTCTTGCTGCAACAGCCAATATGTCCAACATAAATACCACAACACATACAATAAAGCCAAACATTATGTCAGGAAGCTATTGACACAAGAAAACAGTAAAAGAGAACAAAAAAATTATGTTTCAGTTATAAAACAGGCATGCACTTACTGATGAGAATATTTCTCAAAGTTGCCAGCATTTAAAGAAACTGAACCATCAGTGTAGTCTTCTTCAATCTCATCTCCATGATTGTTGACTTTTGGAATGGGTCCAGAGTGAAATTCGGATCCAGTGGGCTGTAGGTTGGAATCTATTGAAAATTTGCGAACTGTTTTTGTGATATTCAATCTGTTCTGCACAATGTAGAATGTAAATTTTATCATCAATCACAACATGAGGAGTAAAAACTAGGGCAACCTCAGAGTAAATACTGAGGTTTTGGGCCAAGGTATCAACTGGAAAGAACTTACTGTTCCCAAGACATCACTCACGTCGACTGAAGCAAATTCACATGAGAGCTTAGGAAAACTACATAAACAAATCAACAAATGTTACACTAAGAAGAGACAGAACGTCATGAAATTAATCCAAAAGCATGACAAGAAATTATGGAACAAAGCAGTTACAGTTTGCAAAGCAGGAAAACATGAATGCACCACAATGGATGCTGGAAGCTAGCAAACAAACCTCAGACATCATGCGGCAAAGAGTTATACCTTATATTGAAATCAATGCGCAAGAAGTCCCCATCTAAGCTCTTATCGACGATCACAGATGTCGATGTGTTCACTGACAAATAATTATTCAGTTCCTGAAAATTTAAATGTATGCATACATAAATCCTTTCGAAATTTTCTGACAAAAAGAAAAGTTTGCAATCCTACAGACTAACCAAGTGCAATTAAAATTTGAAGGTTGACCTTGAAATTGTTATGATAATAGGTGAAATACATAATCTAGGAAAAAACGAAACAGTTAAATGCAAATACGATGGAAAAGTCAACAGGAGAAAGAATACTACCCACCATTCCAAATAAAAACATCATGCACAGAGCAGCAATAATAGATAATCCAGCACCAGATAGTGAAGCCTCAGTCAAATCCCTTGGTATTTTCCTGCAGTCGAGAATATGAAAAAAAAGGAACAAATCAATTTTTGAAGCATCACAGCTATACTGCCAACTTCAATATAAAGATCAAAATGCCTTGAACAGGGTTTTGCATGCTCTGATAGGGTACACTAGCTCAGTCCGCAAACTATGGCACAAAACGATGTCTCAAAATACAGATCGTCTCCTTGAAAGATGCCCATGTTTCCTAGATTAAGATCCCAAACCAGAAAACGAGATAATCTGACTTGATTTTCGAACTAGGATCCTTTCTTCGCTAAATCCGTAGAATTAATGGCTTGTCCATGAAAAAAAATCACAAAAACGACGAGAATCCTCGAGAGCCACCATTTCTCCACTGTTTCGTGAGGAAATGGCATCGCCGGGGAGAACTCGGCGATCCACGGCGAGATTCCGGGGAGGGATTGGGAGCTGACCTATAGAAATCGACGGATTTGAGCTTGTTCGTCGAAATCATGTCTCCCGACGGCGGCCGACGCCCCTCCCACCCGCTCCCGTTCGAAGATTTGGCGATTGCACTAACGCTACCGGAGATCTCGGACGCTAGGAGAAAACGGGACCCCTTGCTCCCCGCTTCCGTATTGCGCCCTTTTCGTATTCACCCTCGAATAGTTGCTAATTGACTGACAGCTCTCCATAACCTTCGTTTGTTACTATTTGATGAACTTGACAAGGGCGAATATGCAAAATCTTTTTTTTTTTTTTCAGGCATCTGCTCCTGCGAACTATTGGGATAGAAAATCAAAATTAGTGAATTATTTTTATAAATTAATATTTTTTATTAAAATTTAATATTTTAATAATTTAAAATTTTAAAAAATATTTATTTTTTTATAATAATTAAATTTAATAATAATTTAAAATAAGTAATATTAATTTTATAAGAAAAAAATTCTAAAAATAATTGATCCTCGGATTCTATTATAATGGACGGAGACCAAAGATTGTGACCATATATATTTACGCTATACAATATAATGGGTCTCATGGATTCTTTTCCACATGAAATCAGGGCACATAGGATGTGTTTGTCTTCACAGTTTATTGTTTGGTCTCTTAAAGATAAGCCCCGGAATATTTCGTACACATGACACATTATTATATTAGGATATTTAAGAATAAATAATAAAAAAGTAATTAATTAAAATGGTGCCAAGAATCCATTCAGTGTCCATGGAGTGAATCTTTTCTTAACATCTTTGCCGAGTTGCTGAGTGTGGCTTTATTCAATTTGATAAATGTGTAAGATAGTGTTGGTAAAATAAAAGTCGAAAAAGCTATAAAAATTATGAAAATTATGGAAGTTGAAAGTGGTAAACTTTTTATTATTTCAATAATTTTTATATAAAAACTATAATTTTCAATTTTTGTAACTTTTATTATTTGAAAAGAAGAGTATGAAGTGATGGAGTTTATGTATAAATTAGCGATAATAATAATTTTCAGAGATTTACGTGCAAATTTGAAGAATCTCAATTTGGTAAATTAATTCTAATTTTAGTATGAAACATAATTTTAAGTGTTCAAGGGGTACATATGCAAAAACCCAATAAACATAGAGCGAGCATGTCAAATTTCTGAATTGACAAGGGTATATATGCAAATATTTATACAAATATGACGTCATATATACAATTTTTTGATTTAATAGGGACACATGCAAAAATCATATAAAGTTTGAGGGTATATACGTAATTTCATGGCGCTACAAGGAAAAATATGCAAAAATTCATGTAAATATGGAGGGTATATATGTGATTTCATGATTTACAAGGATGTCTATGCAAAAAGGGTACAACTTCCATGCGATACATGCAATTTCATGGCTCTATAGGGGCACATATATAAATTTTGAGGGTATGTATGTAATTTCTTGACTTTCTAGGACTATATAGTTGTATAAACTAAAGGGAGAATTACCAAAAAAAAAATTTTAATTTTCTGAAATTTTTCATCAGCTCCTAATATTTTTAATTTTGTTTATCCTCTAAAAATTTTTGAAATCCAAAATTAACTTATATAGTAGTTAATTTTCTAAATAAAAATATGAGTTTATCACAATATATAAATATTTTATCCCATATATAAATACTTTAGCTCATATATAAATATTTCTATATGAGATAAAATATTTACATAGTAGATATAATATTTATAAATAATGATAAACTCACACATTCATTTAAAAGTGAATTATTTTAGGAGCTAATTTTGAATTAAAAAATTTCCAGAGGCAAATAAGGGATTGATTAGAAATATAAGGGATTAATTAGAAATTTCAAAAAAAATTAATAATTTTCTCTAGACAAAAATAATATAAGTAATTTTATAACGTATAGGACATAAATGAAAAATTGATATTAATGGACCCAAGTGGGTCCCATAACTCATTCCACTTTCAAGTTCACTTTGGAAAAATATTGGAGGGATCAAAAGGAACATTAAAAATTGTTTGGTTTAATTTTAAATCGCTCAAATTGAGTGAATTGGAAGATTTAGAGTTTCAATTCCCTTTATTTAATTATTTAGATGATTATTTAAAATTTAAAATTTTTAAAATTGGCAATTTCAATAATTTTAAAAGTAGCTTTTGAATTTCGAAATTTTGATATGGAATTCACAATTCTAAACTAAAATTAGGGCACCCACGTTTTTACATGGGTGCCCTAATTTTGGTTCGGAATTGGGGCATGAAACCCCAATTCCGACAATCCATCTACATCTTTTTCTTAACACCGCCCAATTGCCCTCCCTGATCGGCCTAATCTCTCGCCACTTCTCCTAGCCTCCATGTAGTCTCGATCGGGTGATTTTCTGGCTCATCTGTACGGTCCTTGCAGCTGTGCACTCCCGCCAACTGTGGGGTCCCTGTGGTTGTGCACTCCCGCAGCTATGCGTAGGGGTGAGCAAAACCGGTTAACCGGACCGGTTTTGCTCATTTGAGAACCGGAACCGGATTTCGGTTCTCAAAAAATTGAGAACCGGAACCGTACCCGTTTGGATGAAGAACCGGTTTTCCGGTTCCGGTTCTAAACCGGTTCTAAAACCGGTTAACCGGATCTCCGGCGACGCGACGACCGGCGAGGGCGAGGCGGCGTCGCTGTGAGCGCGAAGGCGAGGCGGCGTCGCTGCGAGCTCGGGGGTGAGGGCGAGGCCGAGGGCGAGGCGGCGTCGGCGCGTTGCTGCGAGCTCGGGGGCGAGGCGAGGCGAGGCGAGGGCGAGGCGAGGCCGAGGCCGAGGTCGAGGCCGAGGCCGAGGCCGAGGCGGCGGCGGCGGCGCGTTGCTGCGAGCGCAGGGTCGAGGCGAGGGCGAGACCGAGACGGCGGCAGCAGCGCGTTGCTGCGAGCGCAAGGGCGAGGCGAGGGCGAGGCGAGGCCGAGGCGCGGAGACGGCGCAAGGGTTAGGGTTGAGATTAGGGTTAGGGTTTTATATATAAAGAGGAAAACCGGTACGGTTCCGGTTAACCGGTTTTTCAGAGAACGAATAACCGGAACCGGAACCGGAAAACCGGTTCTGTGAAATTTCAGAACCGGAACCGTACCGGTTGCACTGATAACCGAGTTTTCGGTACGATTCTAACCGGTACGGTTCGGTTAACCGGTTTTTCGGTTTTTTTTGCTCACCCCTAGCTATGCGGTCCCGATCTGGCAATTTTTGGGGGTGGCTGTGTAGTCCCGGCAGCTACGCACTCTTGGTGGTTGTGCAGTTCCAATCCGATGGAGCCAATTCTCTCTCTCAATTATCCTTCCCTTTCTTCTTCTCCAGTGCAACTGATTATCTTGCTTCCCCTCCTCGCCCACACCTCCTCTCCCTATCCATCTCCCCTTCTAGCAGCTGTAAAGCCCTCTCCCCTCTCATCTGCTTGGCAGTGGTCCATGCCCATCCTCCGTGGTTGCCAACTTTGGCCCCCCTTTCGGCAATTTTTCATTCCTGTGCTCTGGACTCCTCTGTGCACTCTTGCTACTATGCACTGCCACCCTACAAGGTGATGTATCTTAGTGTGATGGTCGGGTTTCTTCACAATTAGTTAATGCATGATGCAATTTCAATTTCTTTTGGATGAGATGTTTTTGGATTCATGCTTGGTTGATGCATGTCTGTTCACTGTTCTTCTTATTGGCCATTGATTCATGTCGATTCTAACTTGGATGTTGCTATGATGGATTACTTGATTACCATTCCGCTATTGCATGTTTCGATTAGTTGATTTTCTAATTTGGGATTCGATATCTATGATAAGAACATCATGCTATCTAATATGAGAAAATATTTGTGATATTACATATATTTGTTGAATTAGCTCTGGTTATTTTTATGATGACAATGCTATATCTATATTATTTCGATCAATAATGAAATCTTGATGCCTATGAGTAGCCTTTTGTGATAATTATGCATGCTGATATTAGCATCAAAATTTTAAATGTAAAATGCTCTATTAGAGGGTTGCGAACATGGATCCTATGCTCAGTAATGTCATGGATCATTGAGTAATTCAAGTCGAGAAAAGTAGAGAATGTATCATTTGGGCACAAGACTGATATGAGACTAACCAACTTGCATGGGTTTTTTCTTATGCATTGCAACACAAAGATCCAACTAGAGCTTTTTCCAACAAATAGATATATATATGAAAGGCATGATTGTTATTTGAGATATATATATTACATTATTTTCGTTTACTATTTTTTTATTAATTTTGTATTCAATGTGTTTACATCATATTTTGTGTAATATGAATGTCATTAGTTGAGTTTTATACTCTAATAAGTATTTGATTGTTAGATGGATGATAATGAAGATTTAGAATTATTAAGCATCCAAGCTGGCAGCTTTACTATTATAGTAGTTGTATCATAATTCAACTATTGATGAGATGAAAAAGAGCCCGTATGAGCATTGAATCTATTGTCAATAAAGAGACACTTAGAAGTGACATGTTTGATAATATAATACGGGGTGAGAGAAGTAATTATATGAAGTACCTAAGGATGGATCTTCTAGTGTTTTTAAAATTGGCCAAGATGATGTGGGACTAAAACCTTCTACATGAATCACATTTCCTTATCAGGTACCTAGCAGAGCAAGTTTATGTCGGGCAGAAACTAGGCAAGGGTTTCAAGCAGCTTGTGTTTGTCACGACTGCTGCTGCTATCAATACCTAGTTCAACAGTGGTTTTAGCAATGACAATATCGAGGGTCATTACAGGACCATAAAGAAGCATGCACGTGGTGACTAGAACTAACTTGAGGGACTACAATGGCGTGGGTTGGAATGATATCGATAAGATGATCACAACCACTACCCAAGTGTATATCAACATCAAAAGTGTAAATGAAGAAATACTCATTGTTATACATAATCTACTTCTTACCTTCAAAATATTACATATTTACGTATTTTCTCACTTATAATTTTGCAAAAGGTTAAAGACTCTGAGTAATTTCTCAACAAACCAATTTCATTATATGAAGAATTACTTTTTATCTGTGGAAGGGATTCTGCTACAAGTAATATGGCAAAATCATACTATGATAATTTTCGAGGAGAGCTGAATAGAGATGTAGAGGTGGAAGAGAAACCAACGGACAAGGAAGATGCTCTTGATGCTCCTAGTGATTCTAGGCAAAGTACATATGCACCTCAGCCAAGAGATAATGTCACAACCAACTCCAAAGGCAAAACATAAGCCACTAGTTCTCGTGATAGCTCCAAAGCATGAAAATAGAAGAAAAACACATTAAACGATGAACTAGTTGTAAAGTTAATGGATGGTAAGTGAGATTTGAGGAATTTGTGGAAGAAAAATTTTTACTTCATACTAAACTGATTCAGAGGACATTTTAGTGCGTCATTCTTGAAGAATACCTATCAGTACTTGCATGGTGATGATGTTGATGGCATAACTTTCATGGAAAATATGGTCGATGATTCTAGGGTTGAATGGCTAGAAAAATTTCTTGATCAGCAATTGTGATATAGTATTTTATTATAACTATGCTTTGAACTGGTGTGTCTTTATCTATACTAATGTTGAAGCTTAATTATTAACTAGACTATGTTGTGACTTTCTATATACTATGACTATCTATTTTATGTTCTATATATTATGGTTCTACAGGCATATATTGTGCTCTTCTTTTAGAAGTTAACTGTGTACTTTTTTGTTGTATTTCAGAAGTTGACTGTATGCTACTATATTGTATGTTGTGTTTCAGAAGCCGACTATGTGCCTATGTATTATATGTTATGTTTTAGAAGCCAACTGTGTGCTGACATGGTGTATATTGTGTTTTTAGAGGCCAACTATGTGCCGATATAATATATGTTATATTTCAAAGGCCGACTGTATATCTATATGTTATAATTATGTTTTAAAAATTGACTATATGTCTATATATTGTATGTTATATTTCAAAGGTCGATTGTATGCCTATATATTATATGTTATATTTTAGAGGTTGGCTGTGTATCTATATATTGTATGTTATATTTCAGAGGTCGATTGTGTGCTGATATATTGTATATTATGTTTTAGATATTGACTATATGTCAATCTTTGTGTGTTCGACTTTATTATCACAAATTGATTTATATTTTCAAATTATTAACAGAATGTATTATTATGTTATATTTTGTGGGAGATGCCCAAGTATTTATACGTCTTGGCAAGACTTTCATGATCAAGTAAATAGATTCTTAGGTAATTATTTTAAATCTTACAATTTTTTAATGATGTAACTAAAGCTTTATAAAATTATGAAGTAAAAAAAGGCGTTGAATGTACTGTCAATCCTTCTTAAGAATGTATGCAAAAGAAAAATACTTTTTTCTGTCTTATCATGTAAAAATTTTTTATTTACTATTTATATATTCCGACTTTAATGATTGTAATAAAATCTATATATTAGTTGAGTTGTTATATGCAATATATTTGAATTTCGTAAATAATTTTAGATTTTTTATTATTACTACATGTATATTTTTTTTAATAATTAACATTATTTTGGAAAAAAAATTTTAGTATCTAAAACTATATGGAAAATTTTTCCATCTACTCATTAATTTTTTACACATTTTCAAAAATTTTAATACTTATAAATTATCTACTTCTATTTTAAAATATATTTTATTGATTGAATAAATTTTTTTAAAAAAATGTTCTCTTTTTTTTAACTTGTCAAATATTATAAATATACAATTGAAATATTTATGAATATTTTTAACTACCAAGATATGCCTAATTAGTTTACTAATTCAATATTTATATTTATTTTAAAAATAATTCTGAATAAAATAAATAAATGAGGATAATCTCACTCATTTAGAATTGGGTGATCATATCCCCAATTCGAATTCCAACCAAATATCAAACTTTCATGAATTGATAGAATTGGTTGTTTTTCATTTGCAATCTAAACATCAAAATTTATTTACGGAATTAATGAAATTGACAATTTCTCAATTTTACTTCAAAAGTGCATCAAAATACCAGAATTTACTAATTCATCTAATTTCTTCAATTCTCTGGAATTAGCTGAATTGGTAATTCCACCAATTCCATATCTGGAATTGAACCAAATGACCCCTAATTCATTTTAGATCTCCAACTTTCAAACTAACTTTGATAATTTTAATGATTTCGGTGAATTAAATATTTGAAGTCACTAAAGTGTGACTATCGTGTCCACACTTCGGCTATTTTAGCCACTTTTGTAGGATTGTCAATTGAATTGGGTTTGGTCTAAACCCAAAAAGGTTCGATCTATTTTCAGGCGAGTTCAAGCACAACTTTTGGCTGAATAGGTCAAACTTGGGTCAACTTGAGAAAGCTTGATTAATTTTTTTGAAACCAACTTATATGGGTTCGACTCGAATCTAGCCGGAGTCTGAAATAATTGTAATTTTTTTCACAAAATATGATGTTTATATTAAACTTAGATCAAATCTATGTGAATTTTTAGTCCAAGCTAGCCATTTTACTGACTATTATTTAAGGAGAAAAGTAGATTTGGCAATTAGGGATAACAAGTCGAGTTTGAATTGAATCAAATCCATGATATTATATTAAATAGGTCAATTTGGATCCAACCCAAAATTAACGGATCAAAATTTTGAACCTAAACCAAATTCGATTTTTAAATGATTAACCCAATCCAACCTTAGTAACACATTTATTAGGAGGTCAGGTTTGGAACATGACCCAATCCAATCTGATTGAATCTATTTATTTAAATGGCTCATAGTCTCACCTGATTAGAATCGACCCAAATCGATCCAAATCGACCACAAATCGATCCAACCTGCTTAACTAATACTAACAATTTTAATATATTTCAAGCAATTAAAACAATAATATTATTAAAAAATATTTATAACAATGAAATAATGAATTTATGAATAATATTTTAAAAATTTTTAAAAAAGTATTACAAAATAAAATCTTAAATAACTTTACAAATTTCATAGCATATTACTTCTCTAATAATTGCCAAAATATCATGTTTTGAGATCAAAAAAATATAAAGGCATAATCATCTCCAGCTATATTAGAAGGCTCAAATACTCATGAAGACAAAATTATAGGCGATTGCTTGGAATCAACCTACAAACATTCAAAATATTGTTTCAACCTACAAACATTCACAGATAATCACATGTTAAAACTAGCAAATCAATGAAAACTTTTTCGATGCTAAGATTACCAAGTAAATGAAAACTTATTCAAGTATAAAAAAAATTTAAAAAGAAAGGAGTGACAAACTTCAGAATTCAGATATTTTACAATGCTTAAATTTCTAATGTATTAGACTCTTAAGTTGACAGTTTGTCTTCTTTATTGATATCCTTATTCTTTATAGCTTCAGCAAGCTCCTCAATTTTTTTCTTGAAAGTATCATCATTTACAAGTACAACAAGTTATACAGCAATCAAACTATAAATATATATCTTCATAAATAAATAATAAATAATATTACAATTTCTTGAATCCCCTCTGACTAATTTTTAGCGCAAATAAGAGTTTCTCCTACATACGGAGTAATGCCACTATGTTCTTTACTAAGAATATGACCACTAATGCTAAAAGCATATTCAAATACAAGATAGATATAGAAATAATTAACACATCATGATCCATTTTTGCAAGTTTGGGATCACAAAATTAATTTGCTTTCCAAAAATTAAGCACATCTAACTCTTTTTTTCTATTAATTCTTAGTTCATCCAAATATAATTTCAATTGTGACTTTTGAACCATATTACCAAACTCTTCACTTTCACAAGTATCAAATTCCTAAAAAATAAAATCATATATTAAACATGAAATTAGTATATTGACTAACTATACAACTGATATAACAAAGAGCATTGAAAGAAAAAAAATACCTACCTTTAATACATCTCTTATCTCTATACTAAAATATTCTTTATTAATATATAATCCACCACCATGTCTAATAGAAGAGACTATGTAATAGATAACTTGAGAACTTCAACTATGTACTCAACAAAAAGTACAAATAGCTTCTCTCTCACTTTCACAAATTCTAATGAGTTATTAACATAGAGTTTTTTGTAACTCCAATCAATAAAATTGATATTATGACATGGATCCAATATCACCGGAATAGCCAAAAGCAAGCTAAATTTGGACCAATACTTTTGAAACTTTTCAAATATTCTACAAGCCAAGCTACTCAAATACTTATCTTTCCCATTCACGTTTTGCTTCAATGTCAAATATGTTATGAAAATATAAGGAAAGTACAAGTTTACTATGAGGTAGTTTGTTTCCAAAATTATACATGTGATATCATAAAAGACAGCAAGAAATTTGCTACTTTTGTAAAGTCTTTCTCATTCACTTAATGTTGGACAACTTATAAAATTGAAATCACTTAACTCAAGTTGACAAAAAATATGATAATAGAATAATGCACCATCAAGTGTAAGACAAGTAAAATTTTGTCTAATAGAAACATCATGCCTCAAACTCCTCTTTGCATACACAATTAACAATTTTTCACTTTCTTGTAAATCTTTTACATATCTAATACTTTCATGAATCTTATATAGAGTAGTATCAATTTTCTACAAACTATTTTGCATAACAAGATTAAGAATGTGGGCATAACATCTATGATGAAAAAAATCACCCTCACAAAATAATGTCTTTCTCATATTTAATTGTGTTTTGAATAAATTAATAAAAATTTTATTGACAGATGCATTGTTTAATATGATGGAAAATGACTTATTTTTGTATATATCAATTTTTATCAATAAAATGAGCAGCAAGAGAAATATATCCATCATTAGCAATAGAAGTCCATAAATATGAAGTCAAACAAATTTTATAAGAAATTTCTTGAAGCATAGCACTGATTTATTATTATTATTTTTTTGTCTTTGATGCAAATTTAAGCAAATAGCTTTAACAATAATTTTACAAATAATTGGTACAACTTTATATAAATAAAATTAATATGATCTTACTCTAATATATTGTGTAAAATTAAATGATAAGTGATGTATAAATATTGTTGCAATAAGTTTTTCTCTAATTATTTCATAATTATATTTTGATAATTTAAGAGCTTATTTGGTTTAATTTTAAAATCTCAAAATTAAAAAAATGAGAGAAATTGAAAACTAGTTTGATCCCAATTCCCAGAGAACTGGGATTGGGCCCCGTGTTTATCCTTTCTCAATTCCCCGCGAGGAATTCGCCGATTCCTCGTTTCCCATCCTGAACTATTGACCCCGATCTCCGCGTGCTCGACTCTAAGAAGGTCTTCGCCAGAGTTCCGGGTACGCCTCGTGCTTGTCCCCGATGCCACCACCGCCATGCCGATTCTAGACTTGGGGAGCACCGAAGCTAGACCTGTGCTCCACCCGGACAAGGTCGCCGCCGGCATTCCCAGCCCTTTTCTTTTCGAAATCAAGCAACTGGAAAACCCCGGTACAATCTCTCCACTTCTCGTCGCTGATCCTCCTCCTTCGCTTCCTCTCTGCGCTGAAGTTCTTTTCTTTCTACTGTTTCTGATGTTTGAGTCTTAAATCCAAGTAAAGATAAATTATTTAAGCTACGGCCCAATGTCGTCAAGGTTTTCGTACATCTCCAGTCCAACCTTGAGACTTCCACGGAAAGCTGATCTCTAACAATTTGGGATTTTGCTTCCTGATAAATACTTAGATTTAATCCCACTTGGCACACAAATAAATTTTTTTAAAAGAACTATTGAAAAACAGTGTCAATTTTAAGAAATTTCAAATTTGACGCATGGTAACGAGGCATTTTTTGGAATAAGAGGGGCTCCAGCAGAGAAATAGGAAACCTACCACGTTTTTTAAGTGTACTCCACAATTTTCATGTCAGGAATGTTGATCTGCTGACTATGGTACTTTCGACCTTTTCATTTCAGTTCTGTCATATTATATTATGCGATGTTACCCTTGTGAAATACTAAATTATGGTATCTGTGTTTTTCTTTGGGTTACGAATCTGTCATCATACAGTTCCAATTTTGTTGCCAAGGACTATTCGAGTGAAAATAAGCTTACATTGAGAATGATATCCCCTTGTAATCTATGTTACCTTAGTTTCTAAGAGTGGGGAAGAGATTTTTCCATAACCTATTAATGTAGAGTCCTGTGGTTGATTTCATGAGTTGTGTTTTCTCACCTTGTAATTTATGATTGAATGTTGTTTATCACAAAGAGCATTGAAAGATGCAGTCAGAGGTTTGTTAATTATTAGGGACCACAATTATTTCAAGTGACCTAATCTCGAAAAACATTAAGATTTTAGCCTTTCACTAGTTTAAAGCAGTATCTGTTGATGAATGTTCGATTCGACCTGAGCCTGAAAATTCCCATACCATGGTAGGCAATCAATTTGTTGATGAAGCATTATTGTTTTTTTCTGCATGAGGACATATTTTTGCTTGTTCGAGGAGTAATATGCATTCAAATGTAACCCCTTCTTCATTGCCTTTTATTCGTATTGTTACATTAGGTCTTACTTTTTATTAGAAAGCAGTACATATCCAATTTTAGTGATGTCTTGCTCATGGCTTCCAATCACATTTGGCTGCTTCTACATCTTGAAAATGCTCGTTTATTTTTGGAATAAGGTCTCATCTGAATTTTGTATGTTGTGCTATATACTATTCTTGTTACATACACAGAAATTAAGCCAAGCTTATGTTTTCTTGAAGGCAATAGTTATTCAGTTTTTGAGAATCATAGTTATCTGGCCTTTGCCTTTAATTTGGATATAGCATTTGGTGATGTTACCTTGTTCTTCACCTTAATTTTTTTACTGCCATTTTTTTCTTCATTATGTTTGACTTGGACATTTTTACCGATGTTTTATCTTTTTCCTCCTTTGGCTTCAATTACGCTCAAATTTGAAGTACATGTTAAAATATGCTTGTTTAAGTAGGTTTTGTAGATCAATTTTGATTTTGAGTTGGAGTTACAATTTGATTCATATCGAGCTAAATTTAGATATAAAATTTTAAGTTAGATTAAGCCCAAGTTCCGGTTGGGGTTGAAAGTAGGATTCCAATTGAATTAATAAATCCTAAAATATGAAAATTTACAAATTTTTAAGAAAGAGAATCTAGGAAAAGGTGAATTCTTATATTTTTTTATTTATTCTTCTCAACTTCTCTCTACTTTGTTATGCTTCTTTCCCTACGAGGCTCTCAGCCTTCTACTGTCATCATTGCCCCATTTCGCACCCTACGTGTCGTTCCTTCTTTTGTCATAATTGCCCAAATCGCTAGCTTGGCCCATCCCCTCCGATTATGTGCATGCATCAACCTGAGTTCCATCTTCCTGCTCACGCCGCAATCCTCCGACACCATTCGACAAAGCCACTAGCTTGGCTTGCACTTCCTGAGCTCTGCTTGTGGCCACCCTACCTATCTCCGACCATGCATCACCTTGCAATGACTTAGCTCTGCTTCCTCCTATGAGCTCCGTTGGCCTACTCCACCCTCTTGCTTTGCACCTTGTTGAGCCTCGTCATCCTCTTGCTAGAGCTGCCCGCCACCAGTAGGGGCCAAGTTCGACCGAATATAGTTGGACCCAGCCGACTTGACCCAACATTGCTTCCCCTGCTCTTGCACTCCCTCCTCATCGATCAACGCTCCCTGTCATTGCCACCATGCGTATCTTCCCCGCCTACCACCTATCAGTGGCTGGATCCAGGTGTAGACCTAACTCACAAATTTGTCAAATGTCTATTCAGACTAAGGTCAATATGCGGACTCACCAAATATCGATTCAAACTAAGACTAGCCCACAGATTCAGTGAATGTCTATTTACACTAAGGTCAACCTACAGACTCACTGAACATCTATTCGAGTTAAGATTAGCCCGTAGGCTCACTAAACGCTTATTTAGACTAAGGTTAGCCAGTGGGCCCGTCAAACTCCTATTTAGACTAAGGTCAACTTGGGGCTCACTAAATGCCTATTCGGACTGAGATTAGCCTACGGGCTCGTCGAATATCTATTCAAACTAAGATCAGCCTATAAGCTCACCGAACATCTATTTGAACTAAGGTCAACGTAAAAACTCGTTGAACATCTATCCGAATTAAGCTTAGTTTGTGGGCTTATTCAAAGTTATCATGACAAACCAATAGCTCTCAAATCAAATCGATTAATATAAATTGATTAAATTAAGTCGACTCAATCACATTGAACTTAAGAAAATTCAACTGAAATAAATAAAAAAATAAATTAGCTCAAACAGATAACCAAATGGACCTAAATTAATTAAATAAATAGATTAAAACTCAAATTGAACTGAACTCAAATTTGAATTAAGTTAGTCCAAATCAGATCAATCCAAACTCAATCTCATTTGGGTTCATATTAGATTAACCTAAAATCAAACCAAAATTCAAGTGAAACTCTAATTGAGTTAAATTAAGTTTAAGTTCAACTCTAATTAGGTTAAGACCAACTTCAATTTGGTTAAAATAGATTCAAATGAACCTTAATTGAATCAATTTGGACTCAATCTAAACCTTGATTGGATCAAGTTGAATTTGAACCAAAACTAGTCGAGCAAAATTAAAGCTTGAACTAGAACAAGACTGAACCCGACACGAATTGAATCAAATCAGGTTTGGATTGAAATCAACATTGCCCCAACTAGAGTTAATAATCAGTATTTGACAATTGCTCTTTTAAAAATTAATGCCAAATTTGGTGGATTGAATTTGTTATTGCAAATTAAACATTCACCGTCAATACCTTTGGTTTCAAAATTCCAACAATAATATTGGAAATAGATGTTTCACATGGTTTCCCTAGTTCACAGTAGTAGCCTCTAATTTCATAATATAAAAATACGAACCAAATCACCAAAGGTTGATATTATTAATCCATTATTTAAGTTAGTAAAGAAGAATGATATGGGCATAATAGGGGAATTGCTGGTGATTTCTACAAAAGTTCTAAAAAGAGGAAACCGAAACATATTATTTTTCGAGAAGGAGTAAATGAATCATAATTTAATTAAGTTTTGAATTAAATCAAAATAGACTCAAATTGAAGTTGAGTTTTGAATATTAAACTAAATCAAATCAAATTTGATCCAAATTAAATTACGAATATCAAATTAAATTAAATTAGACTTGAATCAAAATTAAATCTTAAATACCGAACTGAGTCCAAACCAGATCAAATTAAACTCAAACTCAAACCAAAACTAGTTCGAATATAACTAAATAGGATTAAATTAAATCCCATTTGGTGTGCTACAAAAGTCTCTCGCAGTATTTCAAGACTTTACCCAATTCCACAAACAATAGGTAATAACACTTCAAAATAAAAAAAGTTAATACTTATGTCTCATTGGTTTTGTAAATACTTCAAAATTAAAGAAAACACTTATACCTTATTGATTATGAAAATACTTTAAAATTAAAGAAGTTAATACCTACGACTTATTGGTTATGAAAATACTTCAAAATAAAAAATTTAATAATTATGCTTCATTAGCTATGAAAATACTTTAAAATCCAAAAAAATAACACTAACACCTCATTAGTTATGAAAACACTTTAAAATTAAAAAAGTTAACATCTACGCTTTATTGGTTATAAAAATATTTTGAATCAATGAAGTTATCTCTTACATCTTATTGTCTATGGAAATACTTTTAACTCATGAAGTTATTTCCAATACCTTATTGGCTAATTGAATACTCCAATTCTAAACAAAGTCATCTCCAATGTCTTATTGACTAATAAAAATACTTCAAATTCATAGAGTTATTTTTAATATCTTATTAATTAATGAAGATACTCTAATCCACATAAAGTTTATTTCCAATAACTTGTTGGCTAATGAAAATATTTCAAAATTTAAAAAAAAATTATTTTCAATACCTTATTAGCTAATGAAAATACGTTAAATTCATAGAGTTGTCTACAATGCTTTACTCTAATTCGAAATAAAATTATTTTCAGGCTAATCCCGACAAGCCATTGGTAACACTACTTAAAAAAGTTATTGTTAATGCTCAAAATTATAAAAAATATTTCAAATTTCTCTCATCACCTTTTGTGTCCTATCAAACAATGCCATTAATATTTGTTGAATATCTAGTCAAGACCTATCTGTATCAAACACTATATAGTCCAACAAATAGGAGAGGATCAACAACACCTATCAGAGCTTCTTTTTCACTTCTTCCCTTTCTTTTTTATTATCATATTTATTATAATTTCATGCTGAAATTTATTGTAAAGTGAGGATATACCTTAAGTCATGTACTATTTCTCATATCAATTAAACCATATTTTTTCTTTTTATATCTCTATTTTATTAGCTATATTTATTATTTTTAGAGGTTCTTGATAACTACAAAATAATTAATAACAGAAGCTTGAGTCTATTGAAAGTTAATATTCTCACAATATTTGATTGCGCACTCAAATTAAATATACTTTAATTTATGTATTGAAGTCACTCCCCGGAGTTTTTATCATCCTAGATTGCTGATTCCGATTCTACAATGCTATTGAGTATTAGGTAAGGATGCCCCTAATGCTCTCAGTACAGAGAGACCTCCTGCCATAAATAATGACATGAGTCAAACCAAAGGTAAGGGACAAACCTCTTCTTCAGGGGATATCTCGAGGCTGTGAAAGTGAAAGAAAAAAATATTGACCAAATTATGATGAAAAAATTAATATTTGGCATATATGATGTTACATGTGCCATCAGGACAGTCGGAAGAGATGCATACAAAAAAATCCTTATACCCAAGCTGTAGGAGTTTTTCAATGATGTAAAAATGTAATGTATGCACATTTTTTACGTAGTCTTGTTGTCACTATTTGATATTCTTATATATATAATTTATTATGACTATGTACTACTTATTATCTACTAAAACTAACTTGTGTTATTTTCATTGGACATAACTATATGGTAGACATAACTTATGTTATTTTTTAAATATTTATTGTAGAGGCTGATTATGTGCCTTTATTTTATCATGTTATTGAAGGCCGACGGTGTGTCTCATCTGTATATTATTATTAATGGCTAATCATGTACCTTATTTATGTATTCAGATTAAAGGTTGACTGTGTGTTTTATTTTATTTTGTATTCATATCAAGTGATGTTTATAAAATATTTTTAGGATGCATTATATTGTATTCCATGCGAGATATCTAGGTATTTACACGTTATGGTTGGATTATCATGATCAAGTCAATATATTTTCAGATAATTATTGCAAATCTTGTCTTATTTTAGCAAAGGGAACTCAAATTCTATAAGAATATGAAGCAAGAATAGGAGAAAAAAATTCTTGACAACCCCGAGAAAGAAAAGTTTGAGATTTTTTTTGTATTATCATATGAGTTAGAAGACTATTATGTATTTTTTATGTACTTGTATATTTTAATTTTAAATATATGAATGAATCTTAAATGTATTTTCAATTATATATAAAGATTCCTCAAACTTTTTTATCGAGTTTTATTGGTTACATGTCGAGTTAAACTATATGTAATAGAATCAAGTTGCATTGATGAGAAATTGAGTAACATATGGATTTTGGAGGTGTCATTAATTTTTAAAATTAATTTACCAATTTTATTATTAAATTTATTATATTTTCCTTTTGATCTACAAATAAATTATTTTTTATAAAAAGTTTTTATTTTGAGTTTATAAAAAATATTTGACAAGCAAACAAATTATATTAGACAAATTCCTAATTAATTAAATATATTTATATAACCCTCCATTTTTGGGTCATTTTGTATAATTAATTAATTTCATTTACCAACAAAATAATGAAATTCTATAACTAAGGAAATTGACTAAGTCTTAATTCCATCCAAATACTAGAATTGTCTAATTTCCTAATTTTCTCAATTCTCTAGAATTAAAAAAAGTAGGCAATTCCTAAATTTTAAATTCGAAATTGATCCAAATACACCCTAAGTCTCATAAAGCCATACTTTGGGAAAGAAATATTTTCCCAATGTCACGTGAATCCTTATGAACACAACATTGACCATGTTTTTTTAAAATTAATTATTTCATATTTACTATCACATATGAACAGGTCCACATTTCTTACACTTGCATTTTTGCTTACCATAAATAGACTTCTCAAAAATAATTTCACAAGAAAATATATTGCATGTTTGTCTTCTTCTTTTTTCTTTTATTCAAACTTCCTTCTTGCATATCCTTTAATTTTATCTCTAACATGTCATCATCATCATCAAATATTTTGAACATTTACTTCACTAAATTCCATTTGCACTTTTTTAAAACCAATCTTATAGAAATTATACATAATATGTCATTAAATAAAAATCTACCTCATATGTAATCAAGCAATTTTATGACAGAAATAATGCCCCACAATACTTTACTTAATTGATAGTTCATTCAAAAATTGCCTACTAATATGATTTTGTTGTTGTAACTAGTAAGCTTGTGTGCTTGAATTCTTAAAATCTTGGCTATAATGTCTTCTTCTTTTATTACTATACCAAGGCTTGTAGTTTATTTGTAGTCTATGTTTTGGTGCTCTAGTTGTGTTTTTGAATTTTTCACTTTTCTTTTAATCTCTTTACTTGCATCAAGAATCTGGATATCATATATAATTACATGTAAAACTATGCTTGTTCTATGTTTCTTTTCATGTCACTATTGGTAACAATTCTTCCTATTTCTTATATTTAGTGTGGGTATACTATGGCTAGGAAATGAGGTTCATGTCATCATATGTTTGCTCTAAGTTTGACGGCCCAACCTTGATTTTCATTCTAAAAATTATTTAGCATTACTAGTTGCTTTTAGCAAACAAAATAACAGCAAATAGCTAGAATTGCTATCCATAATTAGGAAATCTAAAATTCCTTAATTAAGCTAATATCTCTAAAAATAAATAATAAAAAATCTAATGTGTTAAGGATTCAAAGAAGAGAAACCCTAGATCTTCTATATTGGGGGAAGAAATTTGTTGTGTCTATCGAGAAGAAAAGAGTCAAGCCAAATAGATCTGGGATCTAATTTTTATTTAAAACAGATGCACATTAAATGGATCGATCTAATTGACTTAAATGGATCGATCCAACTGACTCAACCCGATTAGATAAAATGGGTTAATTGAGTTACAAACAAATTATATGGATTGACTCGATTATGGTCTAAAATTTTTGGAGTCATAATCCAATTGACGCAATTATGACCTAACCTGAATATGATAAACTTGAATCCACCTAATTTGGATCAAATTCTATTAGTGTTAATGGGTCGAATCACACATTATCAAGTTTAGAAAAATGAGTACAACTCATTTTCTTTTGAGATGGGAAATATGCAAATCTAATCAAGTAATAGTATAATCACATGTCACATTGTTTATCCAACATATTATTTTCTGACAATCTTGGTACTCAAAAATAAAGGATTTATTAAAGCTTATACTTTATTGAAAGTGATTTGAACATAGATTTTCTTACCAATGATTTTGACTTAATATAATAAAGAAAGACAATCATTGAGTAATTCACAAGATACCCAAAAATAGAGCAGAAGTAAAATATTTCAAAAAAAGTAAAAAAAAATTATCTAGTAAAAAGATATCATATCATGGTCTCCATTCTGTAATTCTCTCCAAAATTTTTGAATTTGATATTATTGAGAATTCAACACTGGTTTTACAAAGTGCATGAGATTTTTGAGAGTAATTATAGGAATTTTCTCAGTAGGTGCAATATGTACATATCCTAATGGCTTACAATTTGCCTTCGCACTACCTATGTGAAAGCAAGAAAAATTCTGAAGGTTTTGAAGTATAATGTTGAATAAATAACAAAAAAATAAAATAAGAAATTAGTGAAAGTTTATTTGTCACTTCGGGAGAAGAACTCAAAGATCTCTCCCTAACTCCTTTAGATTTCCTAAAAAATAAAATTATATATTAACAATGATGATAACTTCTAGTATATAATTTTCACCTAGATGTAAAAGTAAAAGAAAAAAGAGAAGCAAAAGAAAAAAAAGGGTTTGGTAACGCCATGCAAACTCTTCACCTTCTATTGTGAACCACTCCTCTCATAGGTTAATCTTGTGAGGAGTCTGAACTCTCGTGATTTGATGACTTATAGTCTTGTTTGAGTCAATTCTGGTTAAAAATCAAATTTCATCAAAATTTAATCAACATATAGAGTTGAATACTATTAAATTATGATTTAAATATAGATCTCAATCAAATTTAAATCATAATCAAATTTGACTGAAAATTAAATTTAATTTGGACTTAAATTGTGGGAAAATTCTATCTCAAACTAAACTGAATTGAGTGAACTAAATATTTGGACTAAAATTAGAACAAAATCCATTTAATATTTAGACCAAAATAAAAAATATAAAATCTTTACAAGTAGGTTCCTAAACCAAATATATTTTACAAATGGATCCTTAATTAGACTTTTCTTCTAATAAATCTCTGGGATAAAAGTTTTATAAAAAAAATATTAAAAGTTCTCAAATTTCAAATCAATCCCTGCAAAATCTAAGATTTGTGAATAAATCCCTTAAAATATTATATTTATAAATAAACCCTTGAAATTTCTAATTTTCGCAAATAAACCCTCTTGAAAGTTTTTTATTTACAAAAAAATCCAAATTTTATATAAAATGGATTATGAAAATTTCAAAATTTCATAAATATATCTTTTTATAAAGAAGTCCGTAAAATTTATAAAATTATATTTTGATTCAAATTTTCTGAAAAATTTACAAAATAATTCCTCTCAAAATTCAGTATTTTGAATCTTTTCAGTGGGAAGTAAATCACAATTAATAGATTATGTACTAATAAAATAAAAAAATAAAAACACAATTTCATCACCAGATGCAACTCAATAGCATTTTAAAAATCAACCAATCAAATATTTAGTTATAAATCTCCTTGACACTTATAAAATAGAAGGAAAACTTGTGAAAGGAAACAACACAAGAAGAGGGGAGAGATGAGAATCAGGAGTCATCGAGACTTAGAAACGTAGACTTGGAAACGGGAAGCAAAAAAATAAAGAACAAGTTGCTCTGACCTGTTCCTCGTTTCGATCTCCCATAGTCGCGAGGCGACCAACCTGTGACCCTTCAAACCCTCTCTAATGATCTCCCAAACCTTGCTGAAGCCCTTTCTTGGCTCTGCTCCACCTAGCCTGTGGCCATCTTCTCAGCGCCAACCTCCTTGCTAGCCAAGCATTGTCAGTTTCGCCCCCTCCCCACGCTACCATCTAGCCCTGCTCCGCCCAGGCTCTGAGCCTTGTCCGAGCTGCTGTCTCAGTCTATCTCCCACCCGCCTCACTGCTTTCCACCTCACTGCTTTTCGGCCCTCGTCCCTACGTGCTCCACCGCCAGCCGGCCTCACCTCTCGCCGGTCCTCACCCCTGCTATGCCCACCCGTTCTCCGCACGTGACCTTGCACCCCCTTTGCCAAAACGCCTCACCCCTCGTAGCAGCCGAGCCCCGGTGGCCTTTGCCACCTCTTGCAGCTAGCTATGGCCAAATTCAGGCCTGAAACCAAGGAAGCAGGAGCTCCGCACCGCCCTTCGTTGTAAGCCACCCAAGCCCACAACAAAACTGGCCGAAACTAGGCCAAATTTTGTGAAGAAGGGCCAAGCCCTTTTCCAGTGGAGAAAAGAAGAATCTAGGTCGAGGAGGAGAACAAGGAAAGAAAGACAGGAAAAAAATCAAAAGTTGTTGGCCCAAAAGAAAGAGATTTGGCAAATAGGGTTTTCTGATCTCAATTTTCATGTCATCGCCAGTGCGGACACCCTCAGTTTTGCATATCAATGGGTCTTGATCAATACTGCAGTCGCCCATAATTTTGTACACCAATAAATCTCTATCGCACTTGTGATTTTACGCATTCCTAGATCAATTTTTGAGTTTGCCACATTCATAAACTAACCTTTAAATTCATTAACTCCAAACCAGTCTTCAATATCACCGCATTCAAAGGTTAGTCTTTAGGCTCGTCAACTCTAGACCTGTCAAAATTATAGGATAGTATTCAGGCTCGTCACGCCTATAGGTTAGCCTTCGAGTCTATCAAAATTATAAATCAGTCTTCAAATATATATTTTGAGCCTGTCAAAATTAGGCTAGTTTTCGGGTCTACTAAAATTAGGCCAATTTTTAAATCTACCGAAATCAAACTAGCCTTTAAGTCTGTCAAAATCAAACCAGCCTTTGGGCCCGTTACAACTATAGGTCAACTTTCCAGGCTTGCTCAAACCAGACCAATCTTTGAGTTTGCCAAAAATTAGGTTAGCTTTTAGGTTCACTGCACCTATAGATTAGACTTTGGCCTGCTAAATTAAGGTAACTCTTAAGCTCACGCCTTTAAGTCAACTTTCAAGCTTGTGCACTTAAGTCAATCCTTGAGCTCGCACCTCTAAGTCAACTTTTAAACTAGTGAACTAAACCCGCCTTGAGCTCACTCATCTAGGCCAATCCACAATCTCATGCAAAGTTATTGTGATAAGTTTAAGCACTCTCAAATCAAATTGATTGATATAAAGTGACTCAACTACATTAGACTAAGGTACAACAAATAAGTAATACTAAATTGATTTGGATGGACCACCAAATAGATTTAAAATTAATTAAATTTAACTAGACCCAAAACTTAAATTGAATTAGACCCAAAATTCAAATTGAGTTAATTCAAATCAAATCAACTCAGACCCAAACTTAATTAGGTTCAAGCTGGGTTAGCTCAAAATCAGGTCAAATTCAAATCAGACCTTATTTGAGTCAAATTAAACTTAAATAAAATCTTAATTAAGTTAAATTAAGTTCAAACTGAAAGTTAAGTAGGTCAAATCAAACACAAAAGTCAAACTAGAATTGGGCTAAACTTGAATTAAAACGAAGTTGAACTTAAATCAACTTAAACTTAAATCAAAATCCATTAAGATGTAAACCTAAATTCGATAAGAGTCCAACAAAAGGTTAAACTCAATCTAAATCAAATAAATTATATTCTAGCCAAAATCGAGTTCTAAATTTTAAATTGAATCAAATTAGACTCGAGTCGAAATTAGTATTGTTTCAACTAGAGTCAATAATCAGTATTTGATAAATAGCTTTCTGTCATGCTTGGTGAATTGAATTCATCATTGTAAGTTGAACATTTATCTTCAATACCAATATCGATTTAGGAATGGATGTTTCATATGATTCTCATGAATCATGATTAATCTGATGACCCTCCATAGCTGTGGTAATTGGTTTATGACAATGACCTCTGATTTTATGCTACAAAGATCAGTACGAAACCTAATCACCAAAGGTTCTTAGAAGAGAAAATTGGAATATCTCATCATCTTCCAGGAAAGAGTTAGAGAATCACAATTTAATCAAATTTTAAACACTGATTTGAATCAAATCAGACTCAGATTAAAATCGAGTCTTGAATGTTGAACCTAACTCGAACTTGACCCAGATTAGTATGGATGAGATTGGATATGATCAAATTGAGCCTCATTGGGTGTGCTAAATCTTGGTAATACTCCAAAACTATGAATATGAGTGATATTGTCATTCTGACCTGAACTAGAGATAGTTTAAATAGAAATAAATTGGATCAAACTGAGTCTCACTTGGTATACTACAAAAACCTTTGGTAGCAATCAGAGGCTTCACTCAACTCCACAAGTAGCGGGTAATGATCTTTTAAACCAAAAAAATTAATCACCAACACACTCCAAACTATCAACCACATAAGGTGTTGATGACACTAAGAAATCAAAGAAGTTAAACACAAAGACGTTGAAAGCCATTGGTTATACTTTGAAGCCAATCAACCTCAAAAGTAGTTGATAACAACCCTTTAAACTTGTCAACCTTAAAAGTAGTTGATGAAGTACCACTCAAATTAGTCAATCGTAGAAATAGTTGATGACATACTCTTCAAACTAATCAACTCCAAAAGTAGTTGATGGCACACCATCTTAAGCTAGTCAATTCCGAAGTGGTTAATAATGCACCCTTCAAGTTAGTCAATCCCAGAAGCCATTGATAACATACTTTTCGAGCTAGTCAACCTCAGAAGCTATTAATGACAAATCTTTCAAATTAGTCAATGCCAGAAGTTGTTAATGACACATTTTTTAAGCTAACCGAAAAGGCTCTCAATTATCATATTATAAATGATTAGAATAAAGCTAAGACTGCTAATCATTCTCTTGAATCAAATATTAAAAGAAGTCAACTGATAATAAGTACAAAGTTGTTAGTATTTCAAATCCTAATAGGATTAACTGGTATATGCCAAGATAGTCAACTTAACCCATTAGTATGTTATCAACATCCGTCGAATACCGAGTCAAGACTTATTTGAGTCGGACGTCACATAACTCAGCATACAGGAGTAGGACAACAGTACATATCAAAATCCCTTTCTTACTCTTGTCTTTTTCTTTTCTCACATTATTATTATATTTTTCATAATTTCATGTTGAAATTTATTATAAAATGAGAGTATGTCTTTACTTAAGTCATGTACCATCTCTCAAATCATCAAATGATATATTTTTTTTCTTTTCTTTTGTATCTCTATTTTATTAATTAGATTTTTTAATTTAGGTGGTTTGTGATAATTATAAAGATAATTAACAATAGAGGGTTGCACCTATTAAAAATCAATATTTTCACAATATTTAATAGCACATTTTAAATTTGTACTCAATCACTTAATTTTGGGATTGTTTGATGTCTCTTATTGGAGACTTGATGATTTCCAAGAGATGAATGGGTTATTTATATAGGTGTAGTACATGTCTTGAATTTTTCAGACCATCAATGTGAAAATAATAGAGTTGGGTTTATTAGATTAATTAAAGTTAAATCAATGATGTAGATTTTCTTGAGAATTAATCTAGATGATCAAAGTAATTTATTGGAGTTTGGCTTCTTTTTAATATTTACCGTGGGTTATTGAATGAGTTAAAGTTAGTGAAAATCAATGATTGAGGTTAATTCATAGTGAAATCAGTTTAAGAGAGTTATTTGTAAGTTTGAATAAGCAAAAATAAGCTTTACCAAAGTTTCATACTTTAACTAGCTGACATGTGATTTGGATCATATGCCAACTAGCTAATGTATTTTTTGACCTATTCACCAAGGCCTGTAGCATTTGAATTAATTTATATGCCAAGAGCCTGATATACAGATTATTCTTGCCATACAAAGTACTATTCTTTTTTATTATTATTATTTTTTTATTTCATGTGGGATTTGACCAAGTTTTGGAGAGAAAAGGCTAGAGTTTTTCAACTTACAAACAACAACTTTTTTCAATGGATATTCCAATAGCTATTTTCTTATATTAATAAGAAAATTCAGCTCAAAATAGTAAGTAAATTTGAATCGAAATATGATAAATTTTCAAATTATGACATAGGGTAACTCAAAATATAAAATATCTTTGAGTCAAAATAATCAACTCAAATAATAAGACAAATCAACTCAGAGTTTCGTTGAAGATTAATTAAAGGCTGAAAAAGCTGATAGGTATAATCAGTGTTATACTTTTATTGAAAATTACAAAAATATTGATTATCTGTTCAACTCAATCAGGCAACTTAATGGTAAAAAATATAGATGTTGTTGACCATTTTTCTATCTCTTAGAAATCATTGGACAATTGGTCTATAATCACTAAATAGTCAATCTAATAAAAAAAATATAAAACTAATCTATTAAAATATCATACCAAATAGTCAGTAAAGATATTGGATAATTTGTTTAATAAAAATTGAATCTCATTTTTCAATTTTATTAGACCAAACAGTTTATCCTCAAGACCAGTTATCCTTTGTTTTTAACTTTACAAAAATTCAACAAACCCAAAATATTTGGATAGATCACCTATTATTTTATAGCAATAATAATAGTTGTACATTAAATTACAATGATTCAACAAACCTAATACATGAAAGTCAATTTGAGTCGCTCCTTCACTTCTTCATAATCTTCAAGTTTTCTAAATCATTATTTTTATCTTAAGCGTTCATCGATTTAACTGCTTTAAACCATCATCTTTGAGAATTTAAATTTCATGTATTTGGATAAATCTTGAATATCTTTAATCATAATCACTAATTAAAACATAATATCACCTAATAGTAATTAAATATAAATTATTTTAAACTAAAATTATATAGCAGTATGTTCTTTCGTATGTCTTTATTTAGAAAAAAAAAATTATTTAGAGGCATACTTTATAAATAGATATATAACCTATAAATATAGACTTCTTGCAAGTTTTTAGATAACAAAAGATAAACAAAAGTTATAACAAAATAATAGATATATCATTTAAATATATTTCTTACTTATACTCTTAATATTGATATTGAATAATTCAAATTTCTGAATAGATTCAAAATGTAGAACGAATCATCTATGTTATATTAAATATTGTACTTTCGAAATAGTTTCATATAACCCAATCTTCAATAGCATAGAAGAAATATTATTCTAGAAAAATGTTTTTTAAAATTCGTCTTACTTAATACTATCTTCTATTTTTTATTTTTTGTTTTTTATTTTTGTCGCAATTATCTATATTTCTAAATTTATATTATAATAATCTTGTTAAATACTAATATAATGATCATGAAAATCCAAACAACAACAGCATGGTCATTGTTGCCTCTATTGACTAGGTTGTGCAACTTCTCAATTCAAATACAACGAAGGTATCTTTGGTAGAAATTAGAAATAAATGTGTTTTTGGGCTTTGCTTTAGAATTACGATCGACATGATTGCTTGAAATTTTGTATGGGTATTCAAAGCTCTATGACTAAAGGCGTTGAAGTTTCTCCAGTGGTTCATAGAGAGATTTATGTCAAATGGAAATTTCCTTCAAGGTTGGAGTGTACAAGGATTCACGATTTGATAGAGTATTTGGCACTGAAATTAAATGCTTCCAAGGCTCCTTAATCTTAATGAGATAGTTGCTTGGAGCTCGAGATGGTATTTTGGCTTGCAAAAGATAGTTGCAACAATCTCCTTGTGCTTCTATCTGGATAGAAGCGAATTTGTTGCATATTGTATCTCTACTGAAAAGAAGTGACTTAATTGTCGACAAAGATTTTATTTTATGTGAATTTTGTCATTTCATCGCGTCCTTCTCAACCAAAGTCATCTTCCACTGGTTGCCTACTGTGATATTCTATGACAAAAATTTGTCAGATCTAGCAAGGATGATGTATATATGTTTTTCTTCTTCTCTGAAGAAATCCACTGGTTGCCTAGTAAAATTAACTAAAGAAGATTAATCGCAAATTATCAAATAGAAGGATTAGTTAGAATTTCACTCCTCATAATTCCCTTCATCAGTTGTTACTCTCTGAACGTAAGCTTCTATGCTGCAAATTTCAATCTAAGAACTATTCATCTTCCTTGCTCCACTCAAATCTTTACAAACTAAAAGCTCAAAGGAATCAATTGTCATCAAGATCAGGAGGAGCCATGGATTCTAGCTCAAGAAGAAGGACATGTCTTGCTACATATCTTGACAACAGGGGCAAGACACACACGAAATGGTTGAGTCATGTCCATTAATCAGCAAGACAGACCAACGAATCCCTAGTTCTGGTCGCAGTGTTGCCACATCTAGCATGCACATCCTTAACTCTTTTCTATTCTGCATGTCTTTCCTTTTATGTCCCCCCTTCCGGACAAGGCCATCCATGTGGGGTTAACCCATCATTAGCCCATTTCTTGTGATGTTTTGGATTTTTTTGCGATTTTACCCTCGCATATTTATCAAACTAGGCAATGGATCTAAAAGAAGTTTTTTTTATCTTATGGGCCTTTTTTTAAAAAAGTAGGTTTTTGAGTCCTACAAAACTTATTTGGATGGAAGCGGAGAAACGATCATCATCTTATTCTCTACAAATCCGAACAAATTTTAATAATATACCATCAAATTTACTCATATCCAAATACAACCATATTAATTTGAAAAATATGTAATTAAATTTCTATTACGATTCACTACTGACGCAACTAGTTAATTGAGATCTTCTTACGATCATCACTATCATTATCGTTTGGTAAATAAACAAATAAGAAACTTGATAAGGGGTTATATGTGAATAAATTATAATGAAAAGCAACACAAAAACACAAATAACAGTACCAAGAATCTCGGAACGACTTATTTTCCTTGAATATGTAATTTTGCTTTGTGGATTGAAATGTATTATATTGCATTATACTGCTAACCAACCAACTTGGTTCCAAGTTCCAACTCATCTTGCACATCATAGACAAGTCTTTTTCTGACCAAGATCTTTATAGGACAAATGTCTAAATCATCAAAAAATCTTTAAACTGAAAGATCCTTTGATGTTTCCCTTTGCCTCCCCCATAAATGCTACCCTAGAAAAAAGAAATGCAAATCATTAAAAATGTAGATATAAGAAGATGATTGGGACCCAGAGCAAGTTTTCCTGTCACAAGCTGTTGCAATATCTTTTGATGAAACTTGATTGCAATTTGGATGATTAAGTGCAATCTTAATCTTTTTTTTCGCTCTCAAATGGGGAGGAAAGGAACAATGTTTATAATTAATTATAAATAAAAACTTTAAGAAAAAATGATTGAATTGGATCCGTTTCCTGCGTCATCTTCCTACCCTCCAACTCATATTTATTTCCCTTGGTTCCTCTCCTCCATCCTCTTCCATTTTCTATTTTCTACTCCCTCTCTTAAAGCAAAGCATGCGAATCAATCATTCAAAAGAAGATAACTGTTTATATACTATCCAGTACACATGTAGTTTGATTTCTTCCTTTCAACTATCTTCCAATATAAAGTTTTCAATCTTATCTGCATCCAGTGTTGGCCTAAACCCCTTCGTCAAGGAAGAGGAAGAAGAAGAACAAAAAGAACAGAGAACTTGGTAAGAAGGAAGGCAATCCACATGCAAACCCATGCAGAGTTCTGAGCCATGTCTCAGCTTGAAAAAGTCCCAAAGATCTAGGGCACCTGCTGTCAAGTCCTTGTTAGTCCTCAGCCCATGCCATGCCAGCAAGTCCTGCCCCACAGCTGAGAAGCTGGTTGAAAAGATGTGACATGCTTGGTCATTGCCATAAAAATACGTCCTTTCATTGATTCAATCATGGATAACATGAGAATGAGAGGGAGGACACTTGGAACACTAATAACCCAGAAAATAATCGCTTTCTACTAGACTGTTATATGATCTTTCTATTAGCTTTGCAATCCAAAGTCAAAAAACCCAATACTCATTTTTTATCAGCAAGTGAGACAGGTTTCATCAAAGCTAATGACGTTTCTCATGTTGCAAGCGTTAACTGGGATGCAACAACTAGTACCATGTGGTTTGCCTCTCAATTTAATCACTTCGTCGTATACTAAGTTTCACTTTAGACGTGTTGAGATTAAGATAAGATATCCAGGATCATGTACATTGTACAAGTCTTTGTCTTGCCCTTGAGTATATTCTATTCTGCACTTACATAGGTGGGTGATTAATGAATAGCAAATGATTGCTAATCTTATGCTTAAAATTAATCAAGACATTATAAGAATAGAAGGCTTCCTGTGGAATGTCTCTTGAGGTCTTATAGCCTCCAAAGTCATTGTACTCACCTGCCCCAGTGTTCCTTGCACATGGAGGGGCCTTGATCTAGCCCAAATTCTAACAAACAACTGTATATTCCAAGGACTGCAAGTGGCTGACTTCTTTATATGGAAACCCTAATTTTATTTGGAATGCTTGAGTTCTTTACATGAATTGTAAGGTCTGGTGCTCACTCAGTTATGGGCAGAGAGGCTTTTTTGGCACTATGATATTCTTGGCATAGTCAGCTTGGTTGAATCCTCAGCCCTACCTGTTTGCATCGATTTAATGCTTCCTGATGATATCAACCTTGGATTTGCAAATAATGTTCTGGTTTGAATTCTTCCTGGCCCTGAACATGCTTACACTTTTCAACTTTTCTGTATTTTTTGTTGCTTTTCCGTATTGAAGATTGTATCCTCAAATAGAAAATGCATTGCGCTTCCTCTCTTGCAATTTGTTGTTACTAATATTTACTCTTTTTCCTTGTAAAAATGCCAGCATATATCATGCTTCTTAATGACGCAAAGCTTCCATGCAAGTCTTTCTTTCCTTTACATCCAAGGCATTTAGCTAAACAACTTACTGAGAGGCATGTTTCAACTACTCAAATCATTGTCTCTTTTGTTCTCTAGCGTCTATTTTTTATTTAATTAACTATTATCTGTTCATCTTTTGAACTTCTGATTGATTGAAAAGCATCACTTTTCAACAAATTAAGAAAAATTATTCACATACAGAAGCTAATTAATTGTAAGCTCCCCCTTGTACATATATACTTGAGAATTGATTTACATATTCCTTGACAAAAAAAGAAAATTTCATCCAAGATAATCTACAAACATGGACAAAGGAACCAAACAAAGCCCCCTTTTCTTCAGCTCTGTACACTCATTTGTCTCAGCAAAATCCCTCTTCACTTCTCCATACTCTCCATTTTCAATAATCTTCTCCTGCAAACCAAATAACTCGACTATTAATAAGAACAAACATAAAACAAAATTCAAAACTAAATAGAAAGACTTACCTTAGAGATATCCATGTCCTTGTTATCAATATCACCAAGCTATCCAACAGCAACATATTTACACATAAGCAATTTGGCAATGAAGATAGTGAAAGCGCACACGAGTTCATTGTACCTTAGGGCTATTAGCAGGAGAACTAGCAGTATCTTCCAAAGAATCGTCATGCAAGCATTTTCTACCCTTCCTCTTCTTCAAACTCAGCTTCTTGGAGCTCACCTTCGCCGAGGCGGTAGCCGGCGACTTCCATGCAGCATATGAAGCTGCATCAGAGACCATGGAAGAGCCACGAACAACGCTATAAGACACTTGATCACCATCTTCTTCTTGTTTTTCTTTCTTCTCCGAAGCCAATAAGTCTTCAAAGTACCATGTCCACCCACTCTCTTCAGAGGTGGAGTTCATCATTGACTTCTCCATCAATGGACATTGAGAGATAACATAGAGCTTTGGATTGGTATTTATAGGAAGAAAACAGGAGAAAAATGGGGGTATATTTTGAAATCAGGCAAGCAAAAGTCATGTGGATATAATTATAGTGGTGTAAGTGAGATGTGGGGTAGGAGTGAAGTTAAAAGGAAAATAAATAATAATAATAATTCTCGGGTTTGAAAATCAAGAGACTTGGGAAGTAATGTGCAGGAAGAACAGGATCAAACCTCTGACCTCACAAGTTTGTCACCACTTGGAAACTGTTAAATCAAATCTCAAACCTTGTTGAATCTTCGATTTATCATGTTTTTGTTCATTAATAAGTTTTTTCTTAGGCGTTTTCAACACAACACAGAGGTCAAGGCCATGGCCTGTTAAGTCTGTCACAGACTCTAATGACAGTTATTACAGCTAAACCCGCCCTCATCTTTTGCATACATACCCCCGCAAACGAGCGAAATTTGGACAGACATTAATTTACAAACAGAAATGCGTTGTAACTTATTTTTGGTGAGGTATCAACGAGTCAAATCTGAAGGAATTACACTCTCATTATCGAGTAACATTAGAGATTTTCTACTAGTTCCACGTGAAAATGATATAACCAAAACTCTTATCTGATTTCAGGTTTGTATTTTTTAGGGTGTTTTTGCAAATTTAGCATATTTACATGGCCATATATAAGAAGTTTTTTTGAAATTAAATAGATGATCTTGCCACAAACAAAGAGAAAAGCACATGCACAGTATGTGTATGGAGAATGCAGACCGGTGCACAGGGAATTGGATTTGACTGATCCGCTTGGATTCATAGCATGGAGAAGCTTGACTTTCCTGATAGTTTTGCAATTATGGCAGGATGGCTTTGCTAGGTATCCACTGTTGGTGGCCATAAGATCCAAATCGGTTAGCTCCCACCCAATATGATGAGTATTGTCAATCGCACGCAATTCCAAATTTAAACAACTTGATTTAGAGTTTTAATCCAGATATAATTCAGTTGAAGTTGTTTTTTCAACAAAAGACATATAAAATTAATAGACTTAATATCACGCGGCTAAATTTCTATCATGAAATTTTATCATGATGGTGTCAAGATTTATCCACCTCCGCTTGTTAAACTCACACAAATCCATAAGAATATAGAAAAAAAAATATACAACAACCTTATTAATCTTTTATTATTTACAAAAAAAAATATAACTTTAATGCGAAGTGATACTTAACTTCTTAGTACTAGTAAGTATGATAATTTTTACGAAAAATCTTTTAAAATTTATTTTATTTATCAAATTTTTTCTACAATTTTAGTATATATCTATTTTTTTGAAGTTAATTATTTATAATATATTATTGTTATTTAATTAAAATTTTGGTGTAATACTACACGGGCAGTGCGGGCAGGCGTTGACACAGGACGACGCTGGCATGGGGTTGTGCGAGTGCGAGACTATGTGAGACAAAGATCACGTGGGGCTGGACACTGGATATAATTCTTGAGAAAAAGAAAGGGACACTAATATAAAAAAAATTCACATAAAAAATAAATAATAAATTTTTAAGGAATTAAACTATAAAATTATAAAAGATATAAGTAAAAATTTTAGTAAAAATTTTAATTAAATAACAACTAAAAGTTATAGATAATTAATTTTTAAAAAAAAAGGTATAGGTGTATACTAAAATCGCAAAAAACAAATTGAATAAATAAAATAAATCTTGAAAGTTGTACATAAAACTAATCATGAAAACTAATAGTTGTTTGGAATTAATATGACTAATGTTATATATAATGGTGTTATTTTTGGATTAATCATAAAACTTATGAAAATCAATAGACGTTGGATTGCAAAACGAACGAAGAAAAAATAAGCACGCACTGATCTCTTCTTATATTAGTAATTATCCTGAATTAGTTGTTCATAGTTGTCCGTACCCTTATGAAATAATTTTTTAAATTGAATGACAAGGAATTAACAACAATGTAGTCACGATGAAAGGTTAAGTAGCTTGACAGGCTTATGGATCCCATGGAAGAAGAGAAATAGCTTATGGATCCCATGGAAGAAGAGAAATAAGATCGCAGAAGAGTATTTGATAGAACTATGAACAACTAATTCAGGATAATTACTAATATAAGAAGAGATCAGTGCGTGCTTATTTTTTCTTAGTTCGCTTTAGGGCTTGTTTGTTTGGATTTCCGGAGCCGGGAATTGGAGGAATGGAGGGAATTGAGAGCCCAATTCCCTCCATTCCGGTGTTTGTTTCGATTCCCAAGACCCGGAATCGGGGGAATCGGTTATTTCCCAATTCCTCCGATTCCCCGTTTTAATTCCCTCTCAAAATCGAGGGAAAACGCGAATTCGGAATTTTAATTCCCTGGTTACTGTAGCACACTCGGGGACGAAAACCTAATTCCGGGTTAAATTCGCACGAATCCCCCCCCATCGTCTGCGTCTTCTCTCCTCCGACCAGCATCTTCTCCGTCGTCCGGCTGTCCAGCGGCTTCAGCGGCCATCGAGCGGCTTCAGCGGCCGTCCAGCGGCTTCTTCTCTGTCCAGCGGCTTCAGCGGCCATCGAGCGGCTTCAGCGGCCGTCCAGCGGCTTCTTCTCTGTCCAGCGGCTTCAGCCGCCGTCCAGCGGCTTCGTCTCCGTCCAGCGGCCGTCCTGCGGCTTCTTCTCCGTCCAGCGGCCGTCCAACGGCTTCTTCTCCGTCCAGCGGCCGTCCAGCGGCTTCTTCTCCATCCAGCGGCCGTCCAGCGGCTTCGTCTCCGTCCAGCGGTTTCGTCTCCGTCCAGCAGCCGTCCAGTGGCTTCTTCTCCGTACAGCGGCCGTCCAGCGTCTTCAGCGGCCGTCCATCGAATTCCTCTCCGTCTAGCGGCCATCTAGCGAATTCCTCTCCGTCCAGCGGCCATCCGGCGAATTTCTCTCCGTCCATCGAATTCCTCTCCGTCCAGCGTCCAGAGCCTTCTTCTCCGTCTAGCGGCCATCCAGCGAATTCCTCCCCATCGTCGAAGCAGCGGTCTAGGCCGGTGAGCTCTTCTCCTATCTCTTCGTCCTTCGTCCCTCCTTCGTCTCCATCATCTGATTCCGGTTTTAGACTTAAAAAGATGCATTAAGATCACTAATTTCTTTTGTTTATGCATGTAATTTTGGGATTGATTACTGTCGATCTTCTTCTAAGCTGATCTGGATGTTACAAGTTTTGATTAATTTTTTTTACCAGCTCCTTATGATTATCACTATTGGTAATTTCTGCTCCTATTTCTATCTTTAATTTCCTTCTACCTTTCTAGGATAGGAGCACAGAATAAGTAGCGGAAACAGACAATAGAACAGCTGCGTTAAGCTCGACAAAGAGGTATGAGTTTCATATCAGGAGTTTTGCCTCAAGCAAAACTTGTAAGATTATCTTATTTGTTGCAAGTTTTTTGATGTATATTTGAATATTAGATGGACGAAGACGAGTTAGATTTGTTCATAATACGAGCTGCTGGATATTGGTACTTAACAGCAGCATATTTGATAATGCTGATTATTAGAAGAAGAAGAAGAACCCAATTGCACATTGAACCAATAACCAACAGAGAGTCTTTGAGGGGTGACAATCTTCACAATATTTTATATTGTGGTAGAAGTAATTGTTTGTACTATTTGAGGATGGATGTGTCTGTATTTATGCAGTTGGTCAAATAAGTTGTTTTTGTAGTAGATACAAATCATCGTAATATTTATTATGATATTTGAACATATAGTGAAACTGATGTTCCCTCATTTTTGGGTCTTTTTCTAAAATCTTATTAATTTTAAAAATTATTTTAATAATTTTAAAATTAAAATTATTTTATTACTCAAATTACTTAAATATTACTTATTTTTAAAAAAATAAGTATATATTTTCTATATTTATTAAAAATTATTTTAGAAGATAAAAATGAAAGTATATTAAATAAATCTGTAATTGATTATAATAATATATTTACATAATCTTTTTTTTATTTCTTAAAATTATTTATTATTTTTAATTGTTTTAATATATTTTTCAATTCCTTACAGTAAAAACTCATCCAAACACAAGAATTCAATAACTTATGGAATTGATCAATTCCATTTGTCAACCAAACAACGGAAAGGAATTGATCAATTGCCAATTCCCTACAGTAAATACTCATCCAAACACTGTAATTATTTAATTCCCTCAATTCCTTCAATTCCCTGAAATCACTCAATTTCTACGATTCCACGATTCCTAAACCCGGAATCCAAACAAACGAGCCCTTATGTGATTTGCTCAATTCCCCCAATTTGTCTAAAATTTTTCCAATTTGCTAAACCAGAACAGCTAGACGGAAAAATCAAAACCCTAGCTAGAAAAGAAGAAAAAAAGATGAAAAATACTTAATAATCCCTCAAAATCATTTTTGCAAGAACTAAATCTACCATCTTTGACTCTTCCATCTCTCCATTTATTTGGGAAGAAATCCTCGAAGCCCTATCCGGATCTCACCGTCCAAGGTGCCTCGGGATTCGATTTTCTAAATTGGGATGAATGATCCGACAGCCATCAGTCGGTGACACATAATTCCTACAAAACCCCTTGAATGATCCAATATTTCCATATCAGTCCCTGAAAAGCGGCTAAGCTGACCTTGTTCAGACCAGATTATCTTTCAAACACTAAAAATTTGACCGCACTAATATTATTTTGTTTATTTAAATTTTAACCATATTTTGACTAGAATACCCTCACTTGATCTGAACCGTCGGATCTCGATCCAACGGCTCAGATCGGGTAACAGCTTTTCTCCGGTCATTTGATCTGAACCGTCAGATCTCGATCCAACGGCTCAGATCGGGTAACAGCCGAATACCGTCACTTGATCTGAACCGTTGGATCTCGATCCGACGGCTCAGATCGATGAACAGTAAAACCCTAAGATACAATTACGCCCGCAACGCCTCCCCCCACCCCCCGCGACGGCGGCCCAAGACGCATCAGAGCTCCCACCGACGCCGCCGACAACGCAGCAGTCGCCGCCCTCCTTCCCCCCCGGCGACGCATCAGACAGCGCACGATTCTTCCCCTTCCCCGCTGACGACGCAGCAGTCGGCGCACGCGTTTGCTCCTTCCCAGGAGACTCGACGCAGCTGACGCCAGACGAGTCTCCTCCTTCCTCGCCGACGACGGAGCAGACGCCGCCCTCTTTCCTCGCCCCCGACGCAGCAGACGCCGCACGAGTATCGCCCTTCCCCACCGACGACGCAGTCGTCGGCGCACGACCCTGCTCCTTCCCCGCCGACGACGCATCCGACGCCAGACAAGTCTCCTCCTTTCTCGCCGACGCCGCACGAGTCTCCCCCTTCCCCGCCGACGACGCATCAGACGCGGCACGAGTCCCTTCCTTCCCCGCGGACGACGCAGCCGTCGGCGCACGAGTCTGCTCCTTCCCCGCCGACGACGCATCCGACGCCAGACGAGTCTCCTCCTTCCTCACGCGAGCCGCACGAGTCTCCCCCTTCCCCGCCGACGACGCATCAGCCGCCGCAGGAGTCCCCCCTTCCTCGCCAACGACGCAGCAGACGGCGCACGAGTCTCCTCCTTCCCCGCCGACGACGCAGCAGACGCGGCACGAGTATCCTCCTTCCCCGCCGACGACGCAGCAGACTATTGTCCACTCTCCTCCTTCCCCGCGGACGACGCAGCAGTTGCCGCACGAGTGTCCTCCTTCCCCGCGGACGACGCAGCAGACGCTGTACCTCCTCCTTCCCCTACGACATATACATAATTAAGTGGTTTTTCTCAAACTTAATTTTTCGTATGGATCATGCTTATTTAAATTTATAGATGCTTATTAACTTGTGATTTTCATAACAATAGCAACAATAGCAACTACCTGATTTTCACATACTCATACTGCGGCACCAGCATCTAATGGAAATGGAAAATCAGAATAATATCTTGTTTATTACGAATATTTCTTGATTTTTTATTTTTCTCTGTTTTTTTATTAAACTAGAAGAAGAATGTAGCTTAGACCAAAATGGAACACAAGAACTGGTGGTAATGTAGGTACTGTATGTGTAAAATGTTCGGATTGTTTCCTAACATTGGATAGAAGCCACTTCTGGGAACTTCTACATAGAAAATTTCATATTTATTGGCTTGAGGAACACATGTTAATTATGTCCATGGGAGCCAATGCGACATTTTTTAATTGCTAATTACAGTGTCCAATTAAAGCAATTGGGGAAAAGACTGCAAGCAGATTGGATTGGCTTTAGCGCGACCGACAACCATTCCATTAGAGAAGTGTGGCGAGCTTCTAAACCCGTATGCAGTGCATTCAAAAGCTTAGCGGATTAGAGCTTCTTTTGATCAGGCAGCTGATTGTGATCTAGTAGGGTGTAATGATTTCATATTTCATGTTGTAATAGTTTTTGGTGATTAGCTATCAACATGACTTCCAACTTTTATTTTGTATTTGATTGCTTGAGAAAACATTTAACACTTCTCGTTATTTTAAGAGTTGCATAGATACAATTATCTTGAACATAATCTACATTTTTTTGCGACTCTTAGAATTTGGTGTTCCTTGTTTAATTTATTCTCTTTAAATATATATGTTTTTCTCGCGTCATTTTTTTCAATTATGTTTTTTTCTGTCCTTAGCTATGTTTCGATTGTCTCCTAAGTTGGAACTGCAACATTTGGGTCTAACATATGTCCTTTTCGACAGAGGAAGCTTGTATCGTGTAATCTGGAGACTGTAGTGAAGTTTGTTGCTGCTTCACAGCTTCTGCAGCTAACCTCTCATTTTGATGACAATGGATACAATATAATAGGGCCTTGTCATTTCTCTTTAAAATCAGCATTGTGACTTAGGTTGTCGATTTTCCTGAGTTTTGGTTGATGTAGCAAACTGTTGTGAAGGGTTTTTACGCATGCCAAGATACAATTATAAAAACTATCATTAACTTAATCTATGGATGCTTACATGACTTAATGTGGAATTTGCTTATATAAAGCTTGTTTTAGGTTTTCTTGCAAATCAGTGTTAAACGTGCTTTCATGTTCTGCAGATTTACGAATTCAGGTTTTACTACAGTAATGGATGCTTACACTCCACCAGTTCGGCGAAGACCTCGAACACAAGGAAAGGGAAAATCAACTCAGTAAGCTGGTCAGTCATTTATGAATTATGATTTTTATTTTTATATATTCATATAAACTTAATTAATGTACCACTAATTAAATGTTTAGATACAAATTAAGAAATTAGTTTTTTTAAAATAATGTAGACAATTACTCATCCCATTCCATAGGATGTTACATCCTAAGTGTCTTTTTATTGACAAAAGATTTAATGATTATACAGACTCTTTTTCTTCTCATCAAAATTTGATATATCACACACATAATTATTAAAATAATAAAATCACTGGCTTGGTTGATTAGCATTTTTTATTTCTCATTTTCATCCATCTAACAAATAAATATTTTTAGAAAAGTAAAAAATATTCATAATATGCTTACGACTAAAAAATAAGAAAATTATTTCTTAGTAATTGATATAATAAACTAAAAACACCAACAACAAATATATATAGAGTGAATAAGATATATATGTCATTACAAGAATCAAATTTGTCAATAAGTATAAAGTCTAAACCATAATGATAAAAATGCAAAGTTAGACTTAAAATTGAAATTTCATTATGCCAACGGCAAGTATTAAAATAAGAAACAAGAACAAGTATCCATAGCATGCAAGAATTAGGTTGATAAGGTCCATGGACTATAATAATATATATGTCCCTGATCAACATATTAGCCATACATAATTTTTTTTACAAAATAGCAAGCAATACAATATACATACATTGAAGAGGTCGAATTCAAACATCCTCATTGTCTCAAGTCTGAAAACATAGTTACAATATTTGTACCTTCCAAATGCTTTAAGTCTTGAATTCATCACAGTCTATAAATCTAATATCGAAAAAAGCTAATCTGTCATATTCTAAATGTGATATTTAATAAAGCCAAAAGAACACTAAAATAGAATTTAAGTTAATGTCATTCACAATCCATATTATCCCTCAATTTTGACATGTTCAGAAACTACATGAAAATCCTTCATAACCACCCAATACCCAACCTAAAATGATTACCAATGAAAAAATGTAACTAACGGTTAAGCTCAAACAGTTTATGAACAACAAACAAACTATTCACATGCACCCAATAACAATCAATCTTCTACCATGATCTAACAAGAAACCAAGAAGAATGAAATCAAACACTGCAATCGAAAAATATCAACAAAGCAACTGATCAAAATTATGAAGAGTCAATCTTGATTGCAGCTTCAAGAATCAAATCAAGACAGAACCATAAAATCAATCAAAAGATGTAATCAATAACCAGCATCAAATCAAGCATCCACAAGAAAAGTCAATCGCCAATTAACAACGGCCATTGGTGATGCAAAGAACATTGACAGCAAAAAAGGATTAGGGAGAGAGGAAGCATGCATACTTACTAGCTAGGCGTTATAATCCGAAAAGCAGATCAAATGGCAGAGCAGATCACTGCAAACAGGATCTCATCCGTATTGAGGAAAACCCTAGTTCTAAGGTGAGGGAGAAGAGAGGGGAGGCCCAATGGCATCAAGCACATGGAGGAGTAGGATCGGTAGATCAAATGACGGTACAAGTCACCAAAAACTCCTCTTCGTGATGATTTGTACTACCATTTAATCTGTTGATCGTGCTCCTCCATGTGCTCAATGCCGTTGAAGCTCCCCTCTTCTCTCCCTCATCTCAGAGCTTGGGTTTTCCCCAACACGGATGGGCTCCTCTTTGAGATGATCTGTTCTACCATTTGATCCCCTTTCTGGATTTCGACTCTTAACTTGCAAGTAAGCATGCTTCCTCTCTCCTCAATCCTTTTTTGTTATCAATGTAAGCATGCTTCCTCTCAGCTCAATCTTTTTTTGTTATCAATGTAATCGTATTAGAGAAAAGGGCTGAAGAAGAAAATAGAGATTTTCATCTAAAAAAATTATGTAATTGGAAATTTACGAGAGAATTGGTATTTTTCGCTTCTTAAAAGTGAAATTCATTTGACGAATTGAAAATGACTGAAATAATGTAATTTCACTAATTCCAAAATTTTAGGTATATCTAAACATCCGAATTCCAAAATTGAACCCCTAATTTCGAGAATTCCACCAATTCCTTCTTTCCGGAATTGAAAGAAACACCACGAAATATGGAGTGGACTGTTTTATTACTTTAGCAGGTTGTAATTTGGTCTATCAACTGTGCACATGTAAAACTGCAAAGCCATTTTGGCGGATTTTTGCAAGATAAATGATACAAACTCTTTAAATTTGGATTGCCGGAGATATCAGAATCGTTACTAGGATACTGTTTGTTGGTGTGGTAAATTTCTTATGGGCCTATAGTTTCGTGGGTTTCGGGCCCGTTTTTCAGCCCACTATTCTTTTTACTCGTATTGAGTGTCATGATAAAACCCTAGCCGCCAGAGCACCGCCCCTCGTCACGATCACCGGTCTCCGCACCTCATTCCGTCTTCGTCTTAGTTTTCTCCGGCCAGACCTCCCCGCCTCCTCGTCCTTTTCCTCCTGCATCTTTCTTAGTTTCTTATCGGGCTGAAGCTGCTGCGGCTGATTCCTGTTGGGGATATGCACATGGTGCTCCTTTGCGGTAAATTTGCAGCGATTTTGGATTCACAATAAGGAAGATTTAATTTATTTTTCTGTATCCTGACATTCTATTTTCTTATGAGTATTTTTTTAAAATTCAAAATTTACACTTGCAACGTGTGATTTTTATGGCAATTTAATTATTTTGATTATTTAACTCACATTCTGGCCTTCGATGAGTACTAGCTACTGTCCAAGGTTTGGTATTCACTGAATTTTATTGCAAATTGTATGTTTGAGTTAATGTTATGCACTTGCATTGCTTGTGTTACCTGCTAATCCTCAAATTTCAATCTTTGATAAGTATTATATGCTATTCCAGATTGGGGTTTCTTAAAATTTACATCTATTTTTTAAAAGATTACATTTTTATACTTGTGCTGCATGCCAACTTTAGTATCTCATTCCAGTGTCCTCAAAATTTTGCTTTTGATGTATTTTCTGCTGGTCTAGGTTAGTTCTTCATCGAAAATGATATCATGTTGTATATCTGATTTCAGAATTTATCGTAACAATGCATATTACATGCCAATTCGAATTTCTCATTCTTGTGTCCCCGATTTCCAGTCCTTGAGGAATAGTACACGCTGCATTAGGTTAGATTTTCACTGAATTTGAGATCAAATTGTATCTGAGATTTCATATTTTACGCTTGTGCTTCTTGAGTTACATACCAATTTAACTATTTCAATTTTTGTCGCCTGATATTCCAATCCTCAATGACTACTTTCTGCTTGCCTAGCTTAGATTTTCAGATTTGTATATAAGTTTTCAGATTTTACACTTGTATTATTTGAGTTACATGCCAATTTGATTATCTCATTCCTCTGCTTTTAAATTTCAGTGTTTGATGAATTTTATATGCTGATCTAGATTGCCTTCCACTGGATATTGAAGAGGTTCTGTATTAATAGTTAGAAGCAACCAAGATTTTACATGCCAATCAAGCCTCCGTATCCTCGCCTCGTCCTAAACAATGTCTCCTGCATGCGCAATGCACAGACTGTGCTCCGCAACATAAATGCCTCTGTTCACAATGGCTCCGCACTCATCTTGACAGGTCCCAATGGCTCCGGCAAGACCACCTTCCTCCGGATGCTTGCTGGCTTTTCCCGTCCTTCTGCAGGTGAGATCCTTTGGAATGGCCACAACATTACTTCTGCTGGAGTTTTTCAGCAATACAAGCTCCAACTCAACTGGCTATCTCTCAAAGATGCCATCAAAGATAAGCTCACTGTCTTGGACAACATCCAGTGGTTCGAAGTCCTTGAAGGAAAATGTGGGAAATCAATGGGTGCGCTTGAGCTTATGGGCCTAGATAGGCTTGCAAAGGAGAAGGCAAGGATGTTGTCCATGGGCCAGAGGAAGCGGCTCCAGTTGGCAAGGTTGCTGGCTATTGATAGGCCGATTTGGCTGCTTGATGAGCCATCAGTTGCCTTGGACAATGAAGGGGTTCGATTGCTGGAGTACATAATTGCAGAGCACAGGAAGAAGGGGGGGATTGTTTTCGTAGCAACACATTTGCCAATAGAGATTGAGGATGCCATGGTGCTTAGGCTCCCACAGAGGTTCCCAAGGAGGAAGACCTTGGTTGATCTGCTTGATTGATCGATGATGAAACATGAAATTGTCCCATTTTGAGCTTTAGGTCTATTGGGCACCGTTTATTTTCGGATCAAGATCAGGATCATTCTGTATTAACCGATCTATCATCAAAGTACCCAAAATTTAATTAAACTAACATTATATAATTTAATTAAATTTTAATTATAAAATGATTAAAATGTTTTCGAATCCAATAGTCATGGTGAATGTCTGGTTCGATAGCTATGAAATTTTAATTTACTGTTTTATTTTATTTCCAAACCTTCTCCTCTTTCGCGTCTTTTTTCACAATCTCGTGCGGAGAACCTCTCTGGAGAAGAAGGCTTGGTCAAAGTTCACGCGCCTTCCCCCTCTCCTCTAATTTCTTACGCAATTTCATCCCTTCTCTTTCTTTTTTTCTAATATTTTATTTCTTTTCGATCGACTAAACCTCTAACTCTTTCGCCAGCGTGATCCTATTAAAATTTGAAAACTCTTCTTTCTCTCCATCCTTGATATCGCCTGCAAGAATATCCACTTATTTTTTCTTTGTTTCTACCATAGATCTAAGCTTTGATTGTCTCTTCGTCCGCAGACTCCATCGCCATCTTTGGCGGCAATCAGTGTTCGATCGGCAGGAGTGAAATGAGGTGTGGTGGAAGTCAAAGAAAGTGAGGAAGGTCTTGAGGTGGCCAAGCGTGGTGGCAGGGTTGTTGACGGGGATGAGGAGCAGCGGGTGGTCACCGTTGATAGGAGTTGGCTGGAGCTCGGGATCAACAACCATCATGATTGGTGGTTTAGAGTTTGCTAAATCCGAGTAAGGAGAAGATGACAAATTTAAATATAGCTCGAGGGTGAAATAGTCCAAAAATAATTTAAACCAGATCACTAATTAAATACTAAAATTTTGATTAAATTATCTTTTTATATTTGAATCCTTATTTTAATCTTTATCCGAAACCAAATAGCACCTTGAGTTCTTATTGATTCCAGTTGGATAGCGTCTCTATCATATTATAGTGCTTATTTGTTGCTGTATCAATCTAATTGTACATGTATTGAATAATCCTATCTAAAAGGATTGTTTTGTTTACCAAGGGTGCGTTTGGTACGGGGTCAGGGCTAAACTGACCCCGTCCAGACCAGATTATCTTTCAAACACTAAAAATTTGACCGCACTAATATTATTTTATTCATTTAAATTTTAAACATGTTTTGACTAGAATACCCTCACTTGATCTGAACCGTCGGATCTCGATCCAACGGCTCAGATCGGGTAACAGCTTTTCTCCGGTCATTTGATCTGAACCGTCAGATCTCGATCCAACGGCTCAGATCGGGTAACAGCCGAATACCGTCACTTGATCTGAACCGTTGGATCTCGATCCGACGGCTCAGATCGATGAACAGTAAAACCCTAAGATACAATTACGCCCGCAACGCCTCCCCCCACCCCCCGCGACGGCGGCCCAAGACGCATCAGAGCTCCCACCGACGCCGCCGACAACGCAGCAGTCGCCGCCCTCCTTCCCCCCCGGCGACGCATCAGACAGCGCACGATTCTTCCCCTTCCCCGCTGACGACGCAGCAGTCGGCGCACGCGTTTGCTCCTTCCCAGGAGACTCGACGCAGCTGACGCCAGACGAGTCTCCTCCTTCCTCGCCGACGACGGAGCAGACGCCGCCCTCTTTCCTCGCCCCCGACGCAGCAGACGCCGCACGAGTATCGCCCTTCCCCACCGACGACGCAGTCGTCGGCGCACGACCCTGCTCCTTCCCCGCCGACGACGCATCCGACGCCAGACAAGTCTCCTCCTTTCTCGCCGACGCCGCACGAGTCTCCCCCTTCCCCGCCGACGACGCATCAGACGCGGCACGAGTCCCTTCCTTCCCCGCGGACGACGCAGCCGTCGGCGCACGAGTCTGCTCCTTCCCCGCCGACGACGCATCCGACGCCAGACGAGTCTCCTCCTTCCTCACGCGAGCCGCACGAGTCTCCCCCTTCCCCGCCGACGACGCATCAGCCGCCGCAGGAGTCCCCCCTTCCTCGCCAACGACGCAGCAGACGGCGCACGAGTCTCCTCCTTCCCCGCCGACGACGCAGCAGACGCGGCACGAGTATCCTCCTTCCCCGCCGACGACGCAGCAGACTATTGTCCACTCTCCTCCTTCCCCGCGGACGACGCAGCAGTTGCCGCACGAGTGTCCTCCTTCCCCGCGGACGACGCAGCAGACGCTGTACCTCCTCCTTCCCCTACGACATATACATAATTAAGTGGTTTTTCTCAAACTTAATTTTTCGTATGGATCATGCTTATTTAAATTTATAGATGCTTATTAACTTGTGATTTTCATAACAATAGCAACAATAGCAACTACCTGATTTTCACATACTCATACTGCGGCACCAGCATCTAATGGAAATGGAAAATCAGAATAATATCTTGTTTATTACGAATATTTCTTGATTTTTTATTTTTCTCTGTTTTTTTATTAAACTAGAAGAAGAATGTAGCTTAGACCAAAATGGAACACAAGAACTGGTGGTAATGTAGGTACTGTATGTGTAAAATGTTCGGATTGTTTCCTAACATTGGATAGAAGCCACTTCTGGGAACTTCTACATAGAAAATTTCATATTTATTGGCTTGAGGAACACATGTTAATTATGTCCATGGGAGCCAATGCGACATTTTTTAATTGCTAATTACAGTGTCCAATTAAAGCAATTGGGGAAAAGACTGCAAGCAGATTGGATTGGCTTTAGCGCGACCGACAACCATTCCATTAGAGAAGTGTGGCGAGCTTCTAAACCCGTATGCAGTGCATTCAAAAGCTTAGCGGATTAGAGCTTCTTTTGATCAGGCAGCTGATTGTGATCTAGTAGGGTGTAATGATTTCATATTTCATGTTGTAATAGTTTTTGGTGATTAGCTATCAACATGACTTCCAACTTTTATTTTGTATTTGATTGCTTGAGAAAACATTTAACACTTCTCGTTATTTTAAGAGTTGCATAGATACAATTATCTTGAACATAATCTACATTTTTTTGCGACTCTTAGAATTTGGTGTTCCTTGTTTAATTTATTCTCTTTAAATATATATGTTTTTCTCGCGTCATTTTTTTCAATTATGTTTTTTTCTGTCCTTAGCTATGTTTCGATTGTCTCCTAAGTTGGAACTGCAACATTTGGGTCTAACATATGTCCTTTTCGACAGAGGAAGCTTGTATCGTGTAATCTGGAGACTGTAGTGAAGTTTGTTGCTGCTTCACAGCTTCTGCAGCTAACCTCTCATTTTGATGACAATGGATACAATATAATAGGGCCTTGTCATTTCTCTTTAAAATCAGCATTGTGACTTAGGTTGTCGATTTTCCTGAGTTTTGGTTGATGTAGCAAACTGTTGTGAAGGGTTTTTACGCATGCCAAGATACAATTATAAAAACTATCATTAACTTAATCTATGGATGCTTACATGACTTAATGTGGAATTTGCTTATATAAAGCTTGTTTTAGGTTTTCTTGCAAATCAGTGTTAAACGTGCTTTCATGTTCTGCAGATTTACGAATTCAGGTTTTACTACAGTAATGGATGCTTACACTCCACCAGTTCGGCGAAGACCTCGAACACAAGGAAAGGGAAAATCAACTCAGTAAGCTGGTCAGTCATTTATGAATTATGATTTTTATTTTTATATATTCATATAAACTTAATTAATGTACCACTAATTAAATGTTTAGATACAAATTAAGAAATTAGTTTTTTTAAAATAATGTAGACAATTACTCATCCCATTCCATAGGATGTTACATCCTAAGTGTCTTTTTATTGACAAAAGATTTAATGATTATACAGACTCTTTTTCTTCTCATCAAAATTTGATATATCACACACATAATTATTAAAATAATAAAATCACTGGCTTGGTTGATTAGCATTTTTTATTTCTCATTTTCATCCATCTAACAAATAAATATTTTTAGAAAAGTAAAAAATATTCATAATATGCTTACGACTAAAAAATAAGAAAATTATTTCTTAGTAATTGATATAATAAACTAAAAACACCAACAACAAATATATATAGAGTGAATAAGATATATATGTCATTACAAGAATCAAATTTGTCAATAAGTATAAAGTCTAAACCATAATGATAAAAATGCAAAGTTAGACTTAAAATTGAAATTTCATTATGCCAACGGCAAGTATTAAAATAAGAAACAAGAACAAGTATCCATAGCATGCAAGAATTAGGTTGATAAGGTCCATGGACTATAATAATATATATGTCCCTGATCAACATATTAGCCATACATAATTTTTTTTACAAAATAGCAAGCAATACAATATACATACATTGAAGAGGTCGAATTCAAACATCCTCATTGTCTCAAGTCTGAAAACATAGTTACAATATTTGTACCTTCCAAATGCTTTAAGTCTTGAATTCATCACAGTCTATAAATCTAATATCGAAAAAAGCTAATCTGTCATATTCTAAATGTGATATTTAATAAAGCCAAAAGAACACTAAAATAGAATTTAAGTTAATGTCATTCACAATCCATATTATCCCTCAATTTTGACATGTTCAGAAACTACATGAAAATCCTTCATAACCACCCAATACCCAACCTAAAATGATTACCAATGAAAAAATGTAACTAACGGTTAAGCTCAAACAGTTTATGAACAACAAACAAACTATTCACATGCACCCAATAACAATCAATCTTCTACCATGATCTAACAAGAAACCAAGAAGAATGAAATCAAACACTGCAATCGAAAAATATCAACAAAGCAACTGATCAAAATTATGAAGAGTCAATCTTGATTGCAGCTTCAAGAATCAAATCAAGACAGAACCATAAAATCAATCAAAAGATGTAATCAATAACCAGCATCAAATCAAGCATCCACAAGAAAAGTCAATCGCCAATTAACAACGGCCATTGGTGATGCAAAGAACATTGACAGCAAAAAAGGATTAGGGAGAGAGGAAGCATGCATACTTACTAGCTAGGCGTTATAATCCGAAAAGCAGATCAAATGGCAGAGCAGATCACTGCAAACAGGATCTCATCCGTATTGAGGAAAACCCTAGTTCTAAGGTGAGGGAGAAGAGAGGGGAGGCCCAATGGCATCAAGCACATGGAGGAGTAGGATCGGTAGATCAAATGACGGTACAAGTCACCAAAAACTCCTCTTCGTGATGATTTGTACTACCATTTAATCTGTTGATCGTGCTCCTCCATGTGCTCAATGCCGTTGAAGCTCCCCTCTTCTCTCCCTCATCTCAGAGCTTGGGTTTTCCCCAACACGGATGGGCTCCTCTTTGAGATGATCTGTTCTACCATTTGATCCCCTTTCTGGATTTCGACTCTTAACTTGCAAGTAAGCATGCTTCCTCTCTCCTCAATCCTTTTTTGTTATCAATGTAAGCATGCTTCCTCTCAGCTCAATCTTTTTTTGTTATCAATGTAATCGTATTAGAGAAAAGGGCTGAAGAAGAAAATAGAGATTTTCATCTAAAAAAATTATGTAATTGGAAATTTACGAGAGAATTGGTATTTTTCGCTTCTTAAAAGTGAAATTCATTTGACGAATTGAAAATGACTGAAATAATGTAATTTCACTAATTCCAAAATTTTAGGTATATCTAAACATCCGAATTCCAAAATTGAACCCCTAATTTCGAGAATTCCACCAATTCCTTCTTTCCGGAATTGAAAGAAACACCACGAAATATGGAGTGGACTGTTTTATTACTTTAGCAGGTTGTAATTTGGTCTATCAACTGTGCACATGTAAAACTGCAAAGCCATTTTGGCGGATTTTTGCAAGATAAATGATACAAACTCTTTAAATTTGGATTGCCGGAGATATCAGAATCGTTACTAGGATACTGTTTGTTGGTGTGGTAAATTTCTTATGGGCCTATAGTTTCGTGGGTTTCGGGCCCGTTTTTCAGCCCACTATTCTTTTTACTCGTATTGAGTGTCATGATAAAACCCTAGCCGCCAGAGCACCGCCCCTCGTCACGATCACCGGTCTCCGCACCTCATTCCGTCTTCGTCTTAGTTTTCTCCGGCCAGACCTCCCCGCCTCCTCGTCCTTTTCCTCCTGCATCTTTCTTAGTTTCTTATCGGGCTGAAGCTGCTGCGGCTGATTCCTGTTGGGGATATGCACATGGTGCTCCTTTGCGGTAAATTTGCAGCGATTTTGGATTCACAATAAGGAAGATTTAATTTATTTTTCTGTATCCTGACATTCTATTTTCTTATGAGTATTTTTTTAAAATTCAAAATTTACACTTGCAACGTGTGATTTTTATGGCAATTTAATTATTTTGATTATTTAACTCACATTCTGGCCTTCGATGAGTACTAGCTACTGTCCAAGGTTTGGTATTCACTGAATTTTATTGCAAATTGTATGTTTGAGTTAATGTTATGCACTTGCATTGCTTGTGTTACCTGCTAATCCTCAAATTTCAATCTTTGATAAGTATTATATGCTATTCCAGATTGGGGTTTCTTAAAATTTACATCTATTTTTTAAAAGATTACATTTTTATACTTGTGCTGCATGCCAACTTTAGTATCTCATTCCAGTGTCCTCAAAATTTTGCTTTTGATGTATTTTCTGCTGGTCTAGGTTAGTTCTTCATCGAAAATGATATCATGTTGTATATCTGATTTCAGAATTTATCGTAACAATGCATATTACATGCCAATTCGAATTTCTCATTCTTGTGTCCCCGATTTCCAGTCCTTGAGGAATAGTACACGCTGCATTAGGTTAGATTTTCACTGAATTTGAGATCAAATTGTATCTGAGATTTCATATTTTACGCTTGTGCTTCTTGAGTTACATACCAATTTAACTATTTCAATTTTTGTCGCCTGATATTCCAATCCTCAATGACTACTTTCTGCTTGCCTAGCTTAGATTTTCAGATTTGTATATAAGTTTTCAGATTTTACACTTGTATTATTTGAGTTACATGCCAATTTGATTATCTCATTCCTCTGCTTTTAAATTTCAGTGTTTGATGAATTTTATATGCTGATCTAGATTGCCTTCCACTGGATATTGAAGAGGTTCTGTATTAATAGTTAGAAGCAACCAAGATTTTACATGCCAATCAAGCCTCCGTATCCTCGCCTCCTCCTAAACAATGTCTCCTGCATGCGCAATGCACAGACTGTGCTCCGCAACATAAATGCCTCTGTTCACAATGGCTCCGCACTCATCTTGACAGGTCCCAATGGCTCCGGCAAGACCACCTTCCTCCGGATGCTTGCTGGCTTTTCCCGTCCTTCTGCAGGTGAGATCCTTTGGAATGGCCACAACATTACTTCTGCTGGAGTTTTTCAGCAATACAAGCTCCAACTCAACTGGCTATCTCTCAAAGATGCCATCAAAGATAAGCTCACTGTCTTGGACAACATCCAGTGGTTCGAAGTCCTTGAAGGAAAATGTGGGAAATCAATGGGTGCGCTTGAGCTTATGGGCCTAGATAGGCTTGCAAAGGAGAAGGCAAGGATGTTGTCCATGGGCCAGAGGAAGCGGCTCCAGTTGGCAAGGTTGCTGGCTATTGATAGGCCGATTTGGCTGCTTGATGAGCCATCAGTTGCCTTGGACAATGAAGGGGTTCGATTGCTGGAGTACATAATTGCAGAGCACAGGAAGAAGGGGGGGATTGTTTTCGTAGCAACACATTTGCCAATAGAGATTGAGGATGCCATGGTGCTTAGACTCCCACAGAGGTTCCCAAGGAGGAAGACCTTGGTTGATCTGCTTGATTGATCGATGATGAAACATGAAATTGTCCCATTTTGAGCTTTAGGTCTATTGGGCACCGTTTATTTTCGGATCAAGATCAGGATCATTCTGTATTAACCGATCTATCATCAAAGTACCCAAAATTTAATTAAACTAACATTATATAATTTAATTAAATTTTAATTATAAAATGATTAAAATGTTTTCGAATCCAATAGTCATGGTGAATGTCTGGTTCGATAGCTATGAAATTTTAATTTACTGTTTTATTTTATTTCCAAACCTTCTCCTCTTTCGCGTCTTTTTTCACAATCTCGTGCGGAGAACCTCTCTGGAGAAGAAGGCTTGGTCAAAGTTCACGCGCCTTCCCCCTCTCCTCTAATTTCTTACGCAATTTCATCCCTTCTCTTTCTTTTTTTCTAATATTTTATTTCTTTTCGATCGACTAAACCTCTAACTCTTTCGCCAGCGTGATCCTATTAAAATTTGAAAACTCTTCTTTCTCTCCATCCTTGATATCGCCTGCAAGAATATCCACTTATTTTTTCTTTGTTTCTACCATAGATCTAAGCTTTGATTGTCTCTTCGTCCGCAGACTCCATCGCCATCTTTGGCGGCAATCAGTGTTCGATCGGCAGGAGTGAAATGAGGTGTGGTGGAAGTCAAAGAAAGTGAGGAAGGTCTTGAGGTGGCCAAGCGTGGTGGCAGGGTTGTTGACGGGGATGAGGAGCAGCGGGTGGTCACCGTTGATAGGAGTTGGCTGGAGCTCGGGATCAACAACCATCATGATTGGTGGTTTAGAGTTTGCTAAATCCGAGTAAGGAGAAGATGACAAATTTAAATATAGCTCGAGGGTGAAATAGTCCAAAAATAATTTAAACCAGATCACTAATTAAATACTAAAATTTTGATTAAATTATCTTTTTATATTTGAATCCTTATTTTAATCTTTATCCGAAACCAAATAGCACCTTGAGTTCTTATTGATTCCAGTTGGATAGCGTCTCTATCATATTATAGTGCTTATTTGTTGCTGTATCAATCTAATTGTACATGTATTGAATAATCCTATCTAAAAGGATTGTTTTGTTTACCAAGGGTGCGTTTGGTACGGGGTCAGGGCTAAACTGACCCCGTCCAGACCAGATTATCTTTCAAACACTAAAAATTTGACCGCACTAATATTATTTTATTCATTTAAATTTTAAACATGTTTTGACTAGAATACCCTCACTTGATCTGAACCGTCGGATCTCGATCCAACGGCTCAGATCGGGTAACAGCTTTTCTCCGGTCATTTGATCTGAACCGTCAGATCTCGATCCAACGGCTCAGATCGGGTAACAGCCGAATACCGTCACTTGATCTGAACCGTTGGATCTCGATCCGACGGCTCAGATCGATGAACAGTAAAACCCTAAGATACAATTACGCCCGCAACGCCTCCCCCCACCCCCCGCGACGGCGGCCCAAGACGCATCAGAGCTCCCACCGACGCCGCCGACAACGCAGCAGTCGCCGCCCTCCTTCCCCCCCGGCGACGCATCAGACAGCGCACGATTCTTCCCCTTCCCCGCTGACGACGCAGCAGTCGGCGCACGCGTTTGCTCCTTCCCAGGAGACTCGACGCAGCTGACGCCAGACGAGTCTCCTCCTTCCTCGCCGACGACGGAGCAGACGCCGCCCTCTTTCCTCGCCCCCGACGCAGCAGACGCCGCACGAGTATCGCCCTTCCCCACCGACGACGCAGTCGTCGGCGCACGACCCTGCTCCTTCCCCGCCGACGACGCATCCGACGCCAGACAAGTCTCCTCCTTTCTCGCCGACGCCGCACGAGTCTCCCCCTTCCCCGCCGACGACGCATCAGACGCGGCACGAGTCCCTTCCTTCCCCGCGGACGACGCAGCCGTCGGCGCACGAGTCTGCTCCTTCCCCGCCGACGACGCATCCGACGCCAGACGAGTCTCCTCCTTCCTCACGCGAGCCGCACGAGTCTCCCCCTTCCCCGCCGACGACGCATCAGCCGCCGCAGGAGTCCCCCCTTCCTCGCCAACGACGCAGCAGACGGCGCACGAGTCTCCTCCTTCCCCGCCGACGACGCAGCAGACGCGGCACGAGTATCCTCCTTCCCCGCCGACGACGCAGCAGACTATTGTCCACTCTCCTCCTTCCCCGCGGACGACGCAGCAGTTGCCGCACGAGTGTCCTCCTTCCCCGCGGACGACGCAGCAGACGCTGTACCTCCTCCTTCCCCTACGACATATACATAATTAAGTGGTTTTTCTCAAACTTAATTTTTCGTATGGATCATGCTTATTTAAATTTATAGATGCTTATTAACTTGTGATTTTCATAACAATAGCAACAATAGCAACTACCTGATTTTCACATACTCATACTCCGGCACCAGCATCTAATGGAAATGGAAAATCAGAATAATATCTTGTTTATTACGAATATTTCTTGATTTTTTATTTTTCTCTGTTTTTTTATTAAACTAGAAGAAGAATGTAGCTTAGACCAAAATGGAACACAAGAACTGGTGGTAATGTAGGTACTGTATGTGTAAAATGTTCGGATTGTTTCCTAACATTGGATAGAAGCCACTTCTGGGAACTTCTACATAGAAAATTTCATATTTATTGGCTTGAGGAACACATGTTAATTATGTCCATGGGAGCCAATGCGACATTTTTTAATTGCTAATTACAGTGTCCAATTAAAGCAATTGGGGAAAAGACTGCAAGCAGATTGGATTGGCTTTAGCGCGACCCACAACCATTCCATTAGAGAAGTGTGGCGAGCTTCTAAACCCGTATGCAGTGCATTCAAAAGCTTAGCGGATTAGAGCTTCTTTTGATCAGGCAGCTGATTGTGATCTAGTAGGGTGTAATGATTTCATATTTCATGTTGTAATAGTTTTTGGTGATTAGCTATCAACATGACTTCCAACTTTTATTTTGTATTTGATTGCTTGAGAAAACATTTAACACTTCTCGTTATTTTAAGAGTTGCATAGATACAATTATCTTGAACATAATCTACATTTTTTTGCGACTCTTAGAATTTGGTGTTCCTTGTTTAATTTATTCTCTTTAAATATATATGTTTTTCTCGCGTCATTTTTTTCAATTATGTTTTTTTCTGTCCTTAGCTATGTTTCGATTGTCTCCTAAGTTGGAACTGCAACATTTGGGTCTAACATATGTCCTTTTCGACAGAGGAAGCTTGTATCGTGTAATCTGGAGACTGTAGTGAAGTTTGTTGCTGCTTCACAGCTTCTGCAGCTAACCTCTCATTTTGATGACAATGGATACAATATAATAGGGCCTTGTCATTTCTCTTTAAAATCAGCATTGTGACTTAGGTTGTCGATTTTCCTGAGTTTTGGTTGATGTAGCAAACTGTTGTGAAGGGTTTTTACGCATGCCAAGATACAATTATAAAAACTATCATTAACTTAATCTATGGATGCTTACATGACTTAATGTGGAATTTGCTTATATAAAGCTTGTTTTAGGTTTTCTTGCAAATCAGTGTTAAACGTGCTTTCATGTTCTGCAGATTTACGAATTCAGGTTTTACTACAGTAATGGATGCTTACACTCCACCAGTTCGGCGAAGACCTCGAACACAAGGAAAGGGAAAATCAACTCTGCAAGCTGGTCAGTCTTCTAAGAAGGCTGGACGTGCCCCAAATTGGACCACTGCTGAGGACAGTTTGCTTGTTCGGTTGCTACTGGAGGAGCACATTGATGGAAGGAACAAGGGTGGTAATTTCAGAAAGCAATCTTGGAATAAAGTTGTGCAGAAATTGAATGAATTATCTGCGGTGGTACAAGATGCAAAGCAATTGAGGTACAGATGGAAGAGACTGAAAGAAAAGTATAATGAATTTCAGTTTATGAAGAATAAGAGCGGATGGACGTGGGATTATCAGATGCATAGGCCAACAGCAGGAGATCCGGGAGTAATGAGAGATTTTTTTATGGTATGTTTCACATTTTACGTTGTAACTTTCGGAATACAAACCAAAACTTTATGTCTAACACTTTTTTCTTTTTTTGTAGCACAACCCACAATACGAAAATACTTGGATTATTGGGTTTCCTCAGTTTTTTGATGTAGAACAAATGGTGAAGAGCTCAATTGCGACAGGAAGGTGGATGCTATCATCGAGAAGTGCACCTTCACAGCCACCTATAGCAAAAGAGGGATCGGATTCGACCGCCTCACCAGTGGTGCAAATCAATACTGAGGCTGAGGACGATCCACACAGTAGTCTCGCTTGGAGGTTATTTACTGATGAGAACCCTACTTCTGTGACAGGTGGGAAACGCTCTTATGAAGGATTAGATCGTAGCAGTGGAAGAAATAACAGGAGACGTAGTGGAGAGTTCATGAAAAGTACTACGAGCCATTCTTACCAAAGTACGACTCCGGAGTCTTTTGACAGGTGGATGCACATTATGGACAAAAAGTATAGTGAAAGAGTTGTTTCAAGTGAGACGTTAAAAAAGTGCATGGACAAGTTGTTCAAACTGACTTTTATTAAGGCTGCAGACAGGTTTAAATGTGCTGAATGTCTGAAAGAAGCACATAATCTGGAATATTTTCTGCGAGAGGAGGATTCAATTGCGCTGAAATTATGGGCTGAGAGGCGAGTAGAAGATTATAATATAAAATGGAGTCCGACACAGTTACGTAAATCTCATTTGTTGTGTCCTCAAATCTCGAATAACTCCGAATAGGCTATCATATAATGAGATAATGTATGCGTAGGTCCTAATAGCAATTTTCTGCAAATGGGTTTTTAATTTGAACTGCATTATCCGTTTTGGTCTTGTATAAGCTTCATTTCTAAGTTTTAAATTGTTTATAGGTGAAGAGGAAGAAATGAAATGCAGCAGCAAAGGCAGGCCAGGTTGGTGCTAACCAAGGGAAGGACAAGACGGAAAGGCAGGTCTCGACAGAAGCATAACCCTCCATAGGAAGTATGCATTGCTGTGGCCAGTTGCAGGATCAAATTCCATGGAGTCCATGATCCAGGTCAAGGAGCTGTGTGCTTTCCGATTTTGAATATGACATTGTGTCATTTTTGATTGAGGTTGTGCTTCTGTGATTAATTGTAATAGAGGGGAATCTCTGCTTGTTTGATTTGTGACTGTGGAACATGGATTTTTGTACTATATCACATGTGACATACTACATATGGGTTTGTGTAGTATATCACATGCTGTACAATTTAATTAACATATTTTATGCTAGTTGATGTTTAGGTTGTATTAATTTGTTTTCGTACGTTTAGGGAAATGTTTTTGCAATTAAGCAATTTTACAAGGGGTATATTTGTCGCAGATTTTTTCTATGAGGGACTTACATCGTACATTCTTAAACAATTTTAAATTTTCAAAGTCGGAAAGGACACTTAAATTGGAGGGTGTTCTTTCTCGCTTGCAGACAAAGTGTACATTGAACTAGCACGGAGTCCGAAATGGCAACGGAGGTAGGTATCACTCTGACGACAATAGTTCGCCTCGGAAACACCAGGAAGACCCGTCATATCAATCTGACATGACGTACCACTCTGACGTCAACAGTTCATCCCCGTAACATCAGCACGACCCGTCCTATCAATAAAACATAATTTATTACTCTGACGTCAATAGTACATTTCCGTAACATCAAGACGACATGTCCTATCAATCAGACAAGATTTATCACTCTGACGACAATAGTTCGCCTCGGAAACACCAGGAAGACCCGTCATATCAATAAGATATGACGTATCACTCTGACGTCAACAGTTCATCCCTGTAACATTAGCACGACCCGTCCTATCAATAAAACATAATTTATTACTCTGACGTCAACAGTACATTTCCGTAACATCAAGACGACATGTCCTATCAATCAGACAAAATTTATCACTCTGAGGATAATAGTTCGTCTTGGTAACATCAGGAAGACCCGTCATATCAAACAAAGATGACGTAGGTATCACTCTGGCGACAGTAGTTCGCCTCGGAAACACCAGCAAGACCCGTCATATCAATCTGACATGACGTACCACTTTGACGTCAACAGTTCATCCTCATAACATCAGCACGACCCGATTGATAGGACGGGTCATCCTGACGACTCAGGTCGATCTCTATATATAGAGCGACCTTATTGTCGATACTATAACACAACTTCATTCTTCTTTGTAACATCAATATGTCTAATTACGACGACATTGTTGATGATATAGAGGAAGAAGTAGAGTTGCAATTCGAAGATGACATTTCGATTTATTTTGAAGACTCCTCAACCTCAGTGAGAAGACCACCCCGCCAACTAAATGACCGAGCTTTTACTGGGATGGAGTTTATGTACGACTTATTAGGTAACGAAGCTCGTTTTTTCCGGACCTTTAGACTTGTACCGCAAGTATTTCTACTGCTCACTAGGATACTTGTTGAGCGCGGAAGCATCGTGCCTACAACCCATATATCAGCTAAATTACAATTAGGGATTTTTCTTTACTCCGTTGCTCGTAGAGCATCTAACAGAGATTTGCAGCTGGCATTTCAACACTCTGCGGAGACTATAAGTAGGTACTTCCATAAAGTCTTGGAAGGTATTATGTCTCTAAAAAATGATTATATACAATTACCGCCTCATGATGCTCCAGTCCATCCCGCAATTCTTAATCGAGGAGGAGCGTATTCCTTTTTCAAGGTAAGATAAGTTTATACAATCTTGTCTAATTAATGCCAACATATCACTATAATGTATTATGTGTTTCTTTGTAGGATGCACTCGGGGCTATAGATGACACACATATATCGGCGATTGTGAGTCGAGAAATGCAACTTCCATTTCGAGACCGACATGGGTTGCTGACGCAAAATGTCATGGCGGTTGTCTCTTTTGATATGGAATTTTTGTATATTTGTAGCGGTTGGGAGGGATCTACGGCGGACGCACGAATCTTACAAGATTCTTTAAGCCGAGGTGATTTCTTCGTCCCCGAAGGTAAAAGTCATAATTTTGTTTTTCTTTAAAGACTAATGATAATGTTCGTAATGATATCATAGTTTATTTTAGGTAAATACTATTTGGTGGATGCCGGGTATGTCAATACTGACAAATTTCTTGCACCGTTTCGAAATGAGAGATACCACATTGGACAGTTTGGTCAAGGTCGAGTCCGATATCGGAATCCGAAGGACAAATTTAATCACATGCACGCCAGTTTGAGAAATTGTGTGGAGAGGACATTTGGCGTATTTAAGCAACGGTTTCAAATATTACACAAAATGCAACCATATCCTTATGAAACACAATGTGCTATAGTGGTGGCTTGTGCTGTGTTACATAATTTTATACGCAGGAATTATGGTGAGGACCAGCTGTTTCACGATTGCAGGGTTAACGAAAGGGTTCATGATAGCACTAGAGAATTTCCGGAAGTATACAATGAAACATCTGAACCCAACATCCGTATATCGCAACGTGAAGTGCGATATGGGGAAATACTTCGGAACGAAATAACTGCAGCTCTGTGGGAAGCGTAAGTGATAGTTTACTTTTAATTTTCTAACATCATATTAATAATTTTTCCACCTTTTATTTACTTGCAGAGAATAATGTTGTATTCTTTCACCGCGAAGCTGTCGCACGTGTAGCCGAAGAAGTACTCGCTGATGATTTATTTTCAACCCAGACTTTTACAGGCAGTACTCGCTCTTTCCGGTGTCTTTCAAAATTATTATATGTATCTGATGATAATGTATATTGTGTTTTTCAGACGAAACTCACTGTTTCCTATTTATTAGCGCCGTTAATTATTATTGTAGTGTTTGGAGTCTCCTTTTCTGTAATGTATAAGCTGTTGTGCTGTGAAATGCAAGAGACACTATCACTTACAAGAGGTTTCCTGCCATGAAATCTTCCAAGCAGAAGCTTAGTATACTGAATGGCAAATACAAACAATGATATTTACATAAATGGTCAAATTGAAACTACAATATTTTTACTATATTTGAATAAGCATTTTCCCAATTTTTTGTTGGAATTGCGAAATTTGTACATTCTTGATACAACGAAATCCTAACTTTGGGCATATAACAAAATATGAAAATTTTCTCCTCCCTGTACAACAGATGTTGTCTCCGCCATCACGGCCCCATCCACTTCTAGCACACACACATCTTTCACCGCAACAGATATCGACGTCCTCCTGCACTCAACCCACCACCTCCTACTCTCTATCATCCTCACGATTACAGCCGTCCTTCTCCTCCGAGATCCTCTCGAATCTTGCCAACTCTTCATCTTCTCCTTCCCATATAGCAGACACCGTTTTGGCCATCACCGACCCATCATCTTCCAGCAGACGCCGTTTCCGTCGTCACTGCCCCAATCTCCGGCATCATTGCTCGCGTGAGCTTGGCCGGCGAGCTCCGCGCTCGAGCTCCGCCGGCAAGCTCCACCGGCGAGCTCCGTGCGCGAGCTCCGCAGCGGAGCTGGCCCCCCGAGCTCGGGCGCCCGAGCTCCGCGGGCGAGCTCAGGCGGCAGGCTCCGCGGGCGACCTCGGGCGGCCGGCTCCGCGCGTGAGCTCGGGCGAGCTCGGCCGGCGGGCTCTGCGGGCAAGCTCGGGCGGCCGGCTCCGCGCGCGAGATCTGGCGGCCGGCTCCGCGGGTGACCTCGGGCGAGCTCGGGCGCCCAGCCTCCGGGGGTGAGCTCTCGCGGCGGGCGAGCTCGGGCGGTCGGCTCCGCGCGCGAGCTCGGGCGGCCGGCTTCGTGCGCGACCTGCACCGGAGCGAAGATGAACAGTAATATGTACAGTATTCAACGGAGGGCATTTTAGTCAACAAAAAATTTTAACCATATGTTTAACCAGATCAGGACCAAACGGGATTTACTTGACCGCATTAGCGTTTACATTTTACCCCTTCTTTTAATCTTGACTTTGACTTTGATCCCGTACCAAACGAGCCCATTGATGTAAAAAATAGTGAGTAGAAAAAAATTTGATAAACAAAACAATCCTTTTAGATAGGATTATTCAATACATGTACAATTAGATTGATACAGCAACACATAAGCACTATAATATGATAGAGACGCTATTCAACTGGAATCAATAAGAACTCAAGGTGCTATTTGGTTTCGGATAAAGATTAAAATAAGGATTCAAATATAAAAAGGTAATTTAATCAAAATTTTAGTATTTAATTAGTGATATGGTTTAAATTATTTTTGGACTATTTTACCCTCGAACTATATTTAAATTTGTCATCTTCTCCTTACTCGGATTTAGCAAACCCTAAACCTCCAATCGCAATGGTTGTTGATCCCGAGCTCCAGCCAACTCCTATCGACGATGACCACCCGCTGCTCCTCGTCCCCGTCGACAACCCTGCCACCACGCTTGGTCACCTCGAGGCCTTCCTCACTTTCTTTGACTTCCACCACACCTCATTTCACTCCTGCCGATCGAGCACTGATTGCCGCCAAAGATGGCGATAGGGTCTGCGGACGAAGAGACAATCGAAGCTTAGATCTGTGGTAGAAACAAAGAAAAAATAAGTGGATATTCTTGCAGGAGATATCAAGGATGGAGAGAAAGGAGAGTTTTCAAATTTTAATAGGATCACGCTGGCGAAAGAGTTAGAGGTTTAGTCGATCGAAAAAAAATAAAATATTAGAAAAGAAGAAAGAGAAGGGATGAAATTGCGTAAGAAATTAGAGGAGAGGGGGAAGGCTCCATAGAGGTTCTCTGCACGAGATTGTGAAAAAAGACGCAGAGGAGGAGAAAAAGACGCGAAGGAGGAGAAGGATTGGAAATAAAATAAAACAGTAAATTTCATAGCTATCGAACCAGACATTCACCATGACTATTGGATTCGAAAACATTTTAATCATTTTATAATTAAAATTTAATTAAATTATATAATGTTAGTTTAATTAAATTTTAGGTACTTTGATGATAGATGGGTTAATATAGAATGATCCTGATCTTGATCCGAAAATAAACGGTGCCCAATAGACCTAAAGCTCAAAATGGGACAATTTCATGTTTCATCATCGATCAATCAAGCAGATCAACCAAGGTCTTCCTCCTTGGGAACCTCTGTGGGAGTCTAAGCACCATGGCATCCTCAATCTCTATTGGCAAATGTGTTGCTACGAAAACAATCCCCCCTTCTTCCTGTGCTCTGCAATTATGTACTCCAGCAATCGAACCCCTTCATTGTCCAAGGCAACTGATGGCTCATCAAGCAGCCAAATCGGCCTATCAATCGCCAGCAACCTTGCCAACTGGAGCCGCTTCCTCTGGCCCATGGACAACATCCTTGCCTTCTCCTTTGCAAGCCTATCTAGGCCCATAAGCTCAAGCGCACCCATTGATTTCCCACATTTTCCTTCAAGGACTTCGAACCACTGGATGTTGTCCAAGACAGTGAGCTTATCTTTGATGGCATCTTTGAGAGATAGCCAGTTGAGTTGGAGCTTGTATTGCTGAAAAACTCCAGCAGAAGTAATGTTGTGGCCATTCCAAAGGATCTCACCTGCAGAAGGACGGGAAAAGCCAGCAAGCATCCGGAGGAAGGTGGTCTTGCCGGAGCCATTGGGACCTGTCAAGATGAGTGCGGAGCCATTGTGAACAGAGGCATTTATGTTGCGGAGCACAGTCTGTGCATTGCGCATGCAGGAGACATTGTTTAGGACGAGGCGAGGATACGGAGGCTTGATTGGCATGTAAAATCTTGGTTGCTTCTAACTATTAATACAGAACCTCTTCAATATCCAGTGGAAGGCAATCTAGATCAGCATATAAAATTCATCAAACACTGAAATTTAAAAGCAAGGAATGAGATAATCAAATTGGCATGTAACTCAAATAATACAAGTGTAAAATCTGAAAACTTATATACAAATCTGAAAATCTAAGCTAGGCAAGCAGAAAGTAGTCATTGAGGATTGGAATATCAGGCGACAAAAATTGAAATAGTTAAATTGGTATGTAACTCAAGAAGCACAAGCGTAAAATATGAAATCTCAGATACAATTTGATCTCAAATTCAGTGAAAATCTAACCTAATGCAGCGTGTACTATTCCTCAAGGACTGGAAATCGGGGACACAAGAATGAGAAATTCGAATTGGCATGTAATATGCATTGTTACGATAAATTCTGAAATCAGATATACAACATGATATCATTTTCGATGAAGAACTAACCTAGACCAGCAGAAAATACATCAAAAGCAAAATTTTGAGGACACTGGAATGAGATACTAAAGTTGGCATGCAGCACAAGTATAAAAATGTAATCTTTTAAAAAATAGATGTAAATTTTAAGAAACCCCAATCTGGAATAGCATATAATACTTATCAAAGATTGAAATTTGAGGATTAGCAGGTAACACAAGCAATGCAAGTGGATAACATTAACTCAAACATACAATTTGCAATAAAATTCAGTGAATACCAAACCTTGGACAGTAGCTAGTACTCATCGAAGGCCAGAATGTGAGTTAAATAATCAAAATAATTAAATTGCCATAAAAATCACACGTTGCAAGTGTAAATTTTGAATTTTAAAAAAATACTCATAAGAAAATAGAATGTCAGGATACAGAAAAATAAATTAAATCTTCCTTATTGTGAATCCAAAATCGCTGCAAATTTACCGCAAAGGAGCACCATGTGCATATCCCCAACAGGAATCAGCCGCAGTAGCTTCAGCCCGATAAGAAACTAAGAAAGATGCAGGATGAAAAGGACGAGGAGGCGGGGAGGTCTGGCCGGAGAAAACTAAGACGAAGACGGAATGAGGTGCGGAGACCGGTGATCGTGGCGAGGGGCGGTGCTCTGGCGGCTAGGGTTTTATCATGACACTCAATACGAGTAAAAAGAATAGTGGGCTGAAAAACAGGCCCGAAACCCACGAAACTACAGGCCAGCCTACTATAGGCCCATAAGAAATTTACCACACCAACAAACAGTATCCTAGTAACGATTCTGATATATCCGGCAATCCAAATTTAAAGAGTTTGTATCATTTATCTTGCTCAAATCCGCCAAAATGGCTTTGCAGTTTTACATGTGCACAGTTGATAGACCAAATTACAACCTGCTAAAGTAATAAAACAGTCCACTCCATATTTCGTGGTGTTTCTTTCAATTCCGGAAAGAAGGAATTGGTGGAATTCTCGAAATTAGGGGTTCAATTTTGGAATTCGAAAAAGGATTGAGGAGAGAGGAAACATGCTTACTTGCAAGTTAGGAGTCGAAATCCAGAAAGGGGATCAAATGGTAGAACAGATCATCTCAAAGAGGAGCCCATTCGTGTTGGGGAAAACCCAAGCTCTGAGATGAGGGAGAGAAGAGGGGAGCTTCAACGGCATTGAGTACATGGAGGAGCACGATCAACAGATTAAATGGTAGTACAAATCATCACGAAGAGGAGTTTTTGGTGAATTGTACCGTCATTTGATCTACCGATTCTACTCCTCCATGTGCTTGATGCAATTGGGCCTCCCCTCTCTTCTCCCTCACCTTAGAGCTAGGGTTTTCCTCAATACGGATGGGATCCTGTTTGCAGTGATCTGCTCTGCCATTTGATCTGCTTTTCGGATTATAACGCCTAGCTAGTAAGTAAGCATGCTTCCTCTCTCCCTAATCCTTTTTTGCTGTCAATGTTCTTTGCATCACCAATGGCCGTTGTTAATTAGCGATTGACTTTTCTTGTGGATGCTTGATTTGATGCTGGTTATTGATTACATCTTTTGATTGATTTTATGGTTCCGTCTTGATTTGATTCTTGAAGCTGCAATCTAGATTGACTCTTCATAATTTTGATCAGTTGCTTTGTTGATATTTTTCGATTGCAGTGTTTGATTTCATTCTTCTTGGTTTCTTGTTAGATCATGGTAGAAGATTGATTGTTGTTGGGTGCATGTGAATAGTTTGTTTGTTGTTCATAAACTGTTTGAGCTTAACCATTAGTTACATTTTTTCATTGGTAACCATTTTAGGTTGGGTATTGGGTGGTTATGAAGGATTTTCATGTAGTTTCTGAACATGTCAAAATTGAGGGATAATATGGATTGTGAATGACATTAACTTAAATTCTATTTTAGTGCTCTTTTGGCTTTATCAAATATCACATTTAGAATATGACAGATTAGCTTTTTTCGATATTAGATTTATGGACTGTGATGAATTCAAGACTTAAAGTATTTGGAAGGTACAAATATTGTAACTATGTTTTAAGACTTGAGACAATGAGGATGTTTGAATTCGACCTCTTCAATGTATGTATATTGTATTGCTTGCTATTTTGTGAAAAAAATTATGTATGGCTAATATGTTGATCAGGGACATATATATTATTATAGCCCATGGACCTTATCAACTTAATTCTTGCATGCTATGGATACTTGTTCTTATTTCTTATTTTAATACTTGCCGTTTGGTTTATGCTTGGCATAATGAAATTTCAATTTTAAGTCTAACTTTGCATTTTTATCATTATGGTTTAGACTTTATACTTATTGACAAATTTGATTCTTGAAATGACATATATATCTTATTCACTCTATATATATTTGTTGTTGGTGTTTTTAGTTTATTATATCAATTACTAAGAAATAATTTTCTTATTTTTTAGTCGTAAGCATATTATGAATATTTTTTACTTTTCTAAAAATATTTATTTGTTAGATGGATGAAAATGAGAAATTAAAAATGCTAATCAACCAAGCCAGTGATTTTATTATTTTAATAATTATGTGTGTGATATATCGAATTTTGATGAGAAGAAAAAGAGTCTGTATAATCATTAAATCTTTTGTCAATAAAAAGACACTTAGGATGTAACATCCTATGGAATGGGATGAGTAATTGTCTACATTATTTTAAAAAAACTAATTTCTTAATTTGTATCTAAACATTTAATTAGTGGTACATTAATTAAGTTTATATGAATATATAAAAATAAAAATCATAATTCATAAATAGGGGTAAGCTTACCCATTTGAAAATGGATAAGCATATCCTCAATTCCATTTCAACCAAATACTAAAATTTTTGGAATTAATAAATTTCATTAATTTTATTTCCAAACCAAATAACGAAATTATGGAATAAATTCCAAATTACTCAATTTCCAATTAAAAATGTTCATCCAAATATTAGAATTTTCTAATTCTTTCAATTTTCTCAATTTTCAAAATTAAAAAAATTATGAAAATTGACCAATTTCTCAATTTCAGACTCAAAATTGAACCAAATGTCACCTTCATATAAACCAAAATCTCTTTTTTTAGGAAATATATAATTTTTCTCGAATTACTACAGCCTCAGTATTAATTCAGCAAAAAATTTCAATCCAAGCAGATTGATGAAGAAGCATCATTAATCAAGAATTAAAAGAGTTTTACCACAAAAATCTAAATCTTGAGTAGCAATCACCCCAAGTGCATCTAAATCATTTGAAACCTATAGGAAGTCAGATCTAAGTCAGATGAAAGGGTTCAGGAATAAAATAGGAGCAAGTGCAGTCAAGAAAATTTAGGCTATTAATCTTTTTCTTTCAAATCATGCAACTAACGGGAGGGGGGGGGGGGGGGGTGGGGGGTGGTCGGCAGGGGTGGCAGGGGAGGAAATGGGCTCACCATGGTTGGGAGATTGAGCTCTTTCTCTCATGGCTGCAAAAAAGGGCAGAAAGGGACTCACGATGATGCCCAAGTTTGGGTTTATGAATACTTGTAGGGGAGGCAAGCCTCTGAAATTACATTGTACCACTAATTTCAAGCCATGCTAAGCTGGCTCGCAGGCCAACAGCCCATTTTGACATCACTAGATCATATCAGTGGCACAATATAATTTCATAGCTTCACCTCTCCCAAAAGCATTCTAAATACCTAGACCATATGTCGGGTTATACCTGGTGTCTCACTCATAGCTCACGGGCTAGGCACAGCTCGTGACACAATTGGGTCAAACACAACACGGCACACAAGCCGACACAATCAGGTTCGTGAATTTTTTTTAATCAAAAGTTTTGTTTAGGGGTTGACCAGTGAAACTTGGAGGATTGGATTACAGCGGAGCAGGGAGCCGTTACATTTTTTTGAAAAAAATAAATATATCATATATATTAATAATAATAATAATAATAATAATAATAATAATTTTAAAAAATAAAAAAAATTTAAATAGTCAAAAGTTATTTTTTCATGATTTTACAAAAAATACCCTTTCCAATAACTCTTTTTTAGAGGCATTTTGAATTTTTCATACTCTCAAAATTTCTATAAATAACCCCCGTATCACTCATTTCTCGACACAACTCATAACCTTCTTTTTTTCTCTTATACTCTCTCAACTCTCAAGTCTGTAATATCTAATTTAGACTGTAAATTTTGATAGTCCAACATTCATATCTTGGCTTTTCGACTTTTTAAGTTGATATACTTGAAATCAAGTTTATTTTTATTTTTTCTCATAATTTTTTTGAAAATGGAATACTTCTCTTTCAATCCCCTTTTTTTTTGAGGATAAATCTCAATTTCTAGATTTTCAACCAGAAGTTATGATCAATGTCAGTCAACCTTGTTCAAAACAAAATAACCAAAAATCTAGAAGAAGAAGAATTAGTGATATTTGGACATACTATGATATAATAGTGGTTGAAAGTGAGGAGAAAGCTATTTGTAAGAAATGTAGGAATCAACTAGATGCTACAAGTTCGCATGGAATCGGTCATCTTCAAAAGCACATCCAATCTCATTTAGAAAGGAACCATGACTTAACTCAAACTCAACTTTCTTTTGCACCTAATTCTTCTTCTAATTCACTTGGCATTCATAAATTTTTAAAGGAAAAAGAAAGAGAAAAATTGATTAAATATATTATTTGAAATGAATAATCATTTTCTTTTGCAGAGAATTTAAAATGGAAGAGCTATTCTAGATTTAAATCTACTTTTTTAGACAATATCCAAGAACACTGTTAGAAACGATGTAATGAAGATCTTTGCTACAAAAAAAAATTAATTTCATTTTTTGTATGTTATAATTAGAAAATTTCTTTCACATCTGATTGCTAGAGTGCTAATTATTCTTATATTTACATTATTGCTCATTATATTAATGATTCATAAATGTTACATAAATAAATTATTAGTTTTAAACTTTTAAAGTATCCTCATAATGTAGTTAGCATTGTCAATGCTATTGTTTAAACTATTTTTGAGTATAATATTCAAAATAAAATATTTAGTATTACTTTAGATAATGTTAGTAATAATAATGTTGCTATTGATTTGTTTAAACATCAACTGCTTATTTTATTGGATGGTAGATTATTTCATATTCGTTGCGTATGTCATATATTTAATTTAGTTAATCAAGCGTACTTAAACTTGGAAATGTATATTTTAAAATTAAAAAATTTAGAAATTTATGTAAATATATTAGATATACTTCTAGTCATAGTTATGATTTTTAAGTTTTATGTAGACAATTTTAAAAATCAAATAAAAAATTTCCTTTTGATATTGAAAATAAGTGGAATACTACTTATAAGTCGTTAAAATCTTTTTATGATTATGAAGAGGTACTTACTCTTTTTTGTGTATAATTTATGAATGATTGTTTGTTGACTAATATAACTTGGATGGTATGTAAATTATTCATGTCATTATTAAAATATTTTAAAATTGTAATTACAACTCTTTCAAATAGTTATTATCCTACAACTTGTTTGATATTTAATAAATTTATACTTATTTCTTCTATTTTCAAGTAATATAGATCACTTTCTGAATTTGCAGAAGTTGTTCCTCCAATAAAAGTGAAGTTTGGAAAATATTTTGAAACTATTAATCTTGTATTTTCTCTCGCTACCATATTAGATCCACGAGTTAATCTTTCAAACTTTGAAATGTTAGTTGATGAATATTATGATAATATGTGTTTTTCTATAGATGTAACAGGATATAAACAATATATTAATAAATTATTGTATGATATGTATAATATTTATCAAACACGATATGGTAGTTTATCTTATTCTTTATCAAAATATGTCATAGACCATTTCAAATCAAAATCTTACATATTTTTTATTTTACAGAGAAAGAGACAAAAATCAATTTCGACTTCTTTCTCATATAATAAGGTGGCTTTATATGAAAGCCAAAGCATGAGCTTTTTTACTAATGAAGATGTTGAGAAATTTGATATATTATTATGGTGGAAAGCACATGCAAGTAGATATCCAGTGTTTTTCATCATAGTCTGTGATTTATTAACTATTCTAGTATGTTTAGTTGCATCAAAATCTTATTTCAATATAGAAAAAAAGATATTAAATGATAAGAGAGCCTGATTAACACTTGAAGCTTTAGAGATATGCATATGCATGAAAGATTAGTATGATGCTGAAAAACGAATTCAAGGATTTGGTGAAAGTTTAATTGATGAGGAGATTTAAGAAATTAAAAAAACGGAATATACTAATCCTGAAGGTTGAGCGTGATTTTTGAAGAATTATAATAATAAATTAGAAATATACAAGTATGTATTATTATATTTTAAATTATTATATATATATATATATTTTGAATTATTTTACTGACTTGAGCGTCAGAGTGCGGTCGTTGAGTACAATCCCTCACCTCAATGATTTTTTTTCAGGTTTTAAACAATAATATAGATTTTTCACATCAAGGTTGAGCGTGATTTTTGAAGAATTATAATAGTAAGTTAGAAATATACAAGTACATATTATTATATTTTAAATTATTTTTTATATTTTTGTTGAATTATGTTACTTACTTGAGAGTCAAAGTGGGATTGCCTAACGCTACCCCTCACCTCGACGATTTTTTTTTTGCAGGTTTGAAACAATGATGCAGATTTTTTACTCTCAAATATAGATAAATATAATACTCATAAATCAATTTAAATATACATATTTTTATTTTTTAAAATTTTTATTTTCAAATATTTTTTCGATTTTTATGAATATTATTTTTTATCTTCTTTTTTTTCAGATTTTTTAAGGTTTTTGAAAATTTTTTTTAAATCTTTATTGTCAAGATATCTCAAATATAGGTCAGTATCATACTCATAAATTAATTTAAATATGAATATTTTTTTTATTTTTTGTACGTACAAATATTTTTTGATTTTATGAATCTATTCTTTTTTTTTTCCAGATTTTTTAGGTATTTATAATTTTTTTTAAAAAATATTGTTAACCAATATTTGAACTCATGGCTTTTGAATGAAAAGTAAAAAAACTTAACTAAATAAAATATAATCCATTAACGATTTTTTTTACAATTATGTATTTTTTATTATATATTAAAAAAATAAGCCCAAGTACAACACAGCCCACAGCCTATGGGGCATGGGCCATCCCGCTCAGAAAATCTCCCGAACAGTGTCAAACACGGCCTGCTACTGTTTTGAGCCATGTTAATCAAGGCCAAGGCCCTAATCCTAATCTGATCTGATCTGAAATTATATCAGCCGTGGGACCGCGGTGCAGGTGATTTGATCATGGACCGTAGATCTTTATACTAATGAGCTAAGACCCAGTTCGACTGTACACGGTCGTGCGGCCCATTTCGCCTCCATGATTTTATTATACATATTCTCGTACATAATTGAACAGCTTTTTACGAAAAAGATAATTGCACACAAAAATGATTGGAAAATTAGCTTGAATCTCAACCATATCGCATAAATCAACGGTTAATATCTCTCTACATTCCAATGCACGGCGAACTGCACACCGTTTTGCTTGGCAAAAAAAAAAAAAAACAATAATGTGTTACTCAAATTCCTCTGAATGTTCCATGGCAACCTGAAGATCTTGGCTGTGCTGAACTTGAATACTTTGTTGATATTTATGATCTGAGTAGAACTCGAGAAGAACAATGCTGTGCTAGTCACCCTTGCAATGTTCTTACCTGCACGATCAACAAAAGCAAATAATTTGAAAATGAAATTTCTTCTTGGTCATATCATTGTACGTATTCCGGTTGAATCGCATTTCAGCTTATGTATCACGATGAAAACTAGCAAGAACTTGAATCACAAGACCCTCTGCCTTTAAGGGAACATGCACAATCACAATAGTTTTGTGTAACTAGGCATATTTTGAAGAATATATATGCATATAATTTTTTTTAATGGAATATTTATTAGAAAGCTATGAGATTACCTCAATTATGATTGTCCACTGTACGTAGAGATGAAGCTGAGCCAAAATCGTCAAGCATTGTGCCAATTAAAATTGTAATTTTAACTCGTGATGCAGTGATCATCCTGAGAAGAATGGAATAAAAAAAAACAAAAATAAGTTGAATTTCAGTAAATTGTAACATAACCACATTTTGTTGTAAGAAGCTGATGTTTCACAGAACGATCCAACTCATTGCAGCCTCTTTGATGTTAACATGATTTGCCTCCAAAGATTCTCTAACTCTCTTAGCGTCAACCCATTTCTCATCAAATGCATATAAATTTGATGTCAATATACGTATTAAATTGTTGGTTTGGCCTGCAACCACTGCTTTTGCTACTGCAGCAAGGCCTAATTGAACAAGCCCAAAAGTCGCACATGAACTGATGAAGGTCCTCCATACTTCCGGACCAGCTTTGAACCCAGCTTCCTGGACAAAATTTACTGCTGCTCCAAACAAGCCAGCACGCCCAAAAGCATTGACGACACAGGCACAGTGTTCTACTTCTGGTCTTATTCTGTATTCATCCTGCATAATGTCATAAAATCTTATTACCTGATCAACAAGGCCACCATGGCTGCAACCAGCAAGGAGTGCAAGAAAAGTAATCCCATCAGGCTTCATGTCATGGTTCTGCATTTCTTCATAGACACTGAATAGTTCTTTCACATTCCCATGGTGTGCATGTCCTGCAAGCAATGCATTCCACATGAAAATATCACATTTAGAAGCTTCCTTGAAGTAGTTAACTGCACTTTGTATGCTTCCACACTTGGAATACATGTCAATAAGAGCACTGCCGACAGATTTATCTTCTTCCAGTCCAGATTTTGTAACAAGGGCATGAAGTGATTTTCCAGTGTATGTGAATGCTATTTTAGCTGAGGCAGTTAGAGCACTTGCAAGAGTGAAGTGATTTGGCCTAAATCCACCTTGAAGCATTTTCACAAGCCCGATCAAAGCCTCCTCCCTGTATCCAAGCTTTGTGTAAGCCGAAATCACTGCAGTCCAGGAAACCACATCATGCTTAGTCATTGTTTGGAACAGTTCAGTCACATCAGGTAACCTCCCACATTCTGAATAAAGAGATATAAGTGCAGTCTGGACTGAAATATCAGCTTCACAGCCAGATTTAACAACAAAAGCATGAACTTGTTCACCCTGATGGATGGCCTGCAAATCAACACATGCCACAAGAACACTGAGGCATGCAACTGAGTCAGGAACAGTGCCTTCTTTGTTCATTAGGCGAAAAAGCCTAAGAGCTTCCATGGAGAACCCATTTTGAGCATTGGCTGAAATCATTGTAGTCCACGATAAATTACTGCGATCATGGTCAATTTGTTGAAACAACTTAAGCGCCTCTTCCATGGATCCACACTTTGCATACATATCCAACAGCGAATGAATGACACAAGAATCAGATTCAAGTCCAGACTTGCATATTGTACAGTGGAGCTGACTGCCAACCTGAAAGCACTTCAAATCAGCTGCAGCAGTGAGGACACAGGCTAAAAACACATTATCTATGGCCTCAACTTCATGGTAAACCCAAAAGAAGGCGTCCATGGCACCTTGAAAGCATTTGATATTGGTGTACCCCTTGATCAAAGTAGTCCAAGACATCACATTTTTGCTTCCCAATTGAACCAACAAATCAAAAGCATCATCTACTCGATCACAATTTGCATACATACTAACAAGAGAGTTCTCCACAGAACCATCACCCTCAAATCCAAACTTGAGAACCAAGGCATGAACTTGTATGCCCTGTTCCCAAAGTTCACAGCCATCAATCCCACCCAGAAAGTTAGCAAAAGTAGCTCTGGTAGGCATCATATTTGATGCTAAAACATCATCCCTGAACATCACAAATGCTTCTTCAAAAAAACCACCTTTTGCAAGCAATCCAATCAATGTACTAACAAAGACGATATCTTTACACTCCAAACCATCAAACACTCTCTTACATACGGAAAAGGAGTGAAATTTGGCATAGAACTCTACAATCCCATTTGCAACAAAAGCACTGTCACCAAAACCATATTTAGTCACAACTCCATGAACAGCCAATCCGCAGCCAAAATATCGCCAACCACCACAACATCTAAAAACGCTCGTGAAGCTGAACTCGTCAGGAGACACACCAAACCGCAACATCTCCCTAAAGAATAACAGAGCATCCAGAAACAATCCAGACAGGAAATACCCGTCGACAATGGTGTTCCAGGAGACGACATCTCGTTCGGGCATTTCATCGAGCACCCTGCGGGCGTCGCCGATGGAGCGGCACTTCGAATACATGTTGGCGAGGCTGTTGGAGAGGAAGAGGTGGGGTTTGGGGATGGACTTGAGGATACGGGAGTGGAGAGCTTTGCCATTGGAGATTTCTCGTGCTTCCGCGAAGTCCCGGAGGCGGCCGGCGAGGTTCTTCTGGAGAAGAAAATACTGGAGGCACGACGAAGTCCGGGAACGCATTCATCTCCGCGTATCCCACAAGAAGGGCAGCCTCGTTAAATTGATGTCAATTGGGCCGCCGTTCCAAGCATTTTACACTAGACCTAGACCTGATAATATATCATACGACTTGTTAATCTGATCTGGATTAAATAGATTCAAATTTATTATAATTAAATACAGATAATTGGATTGAGTAAACTTATTTATCAATTAACTCAATTAAAATTATTTAATATTTTCTTCTACAATATTTTTTAATAATTTTTTAAATTATAATTTATAAATTAAAATATTTTATTATTATAATTAGTTTTTAATAATGTTATTATTTTAATTATTTAAGATATGTTAAAATTATGAGTTTTTAGTAAAATTATCAATTTGTAAAAAATCACCTATCTTATCACAGTTAGCAAAAAATTATTTATCTTATAATATAAATTTACAAAAAATTTCCCAAATTAAAATATTTTAAAAAATATTTTCTTTCAATTAAATTAATATAACAGATCAAATTATTTTCATTCAGTTTTATTTCGAACAACTAGTTCGTGGTTATTGTACAATCAATTTGACAAAACTAGTTTTTAAATTTTCAATTTCATAAAATCGGACAATAGATCTCCCATAAAAACAAAAATAAATTAAATTATTTTTATATCAATTTAACATTTATTTAAATTAAAATTAAAAGAGAATAATTGAATTATTTATATTAATTTTAATTGATAAAATCGAACTAAAATAAAATATTTTTTGAATATTTTAATCAAGTTTATTTTTTTTGTAAATTTATAGTATAAGATGAGTGATTTTTTGTTAATAATGATAAGATAAGTAGTTCTTCATTATTCACAATAAGGGTGGTAATTATTTGCTAAAAACTCTAAAATTAGTAATGTTGGTTAAACATATCAAATCAACTTGGGTCAGTTTGGATTAATTAGAGTTACTTCGTACTAATTGGATTAATTCAAGTTGAATCAAAATATGACATATTTAATTAAATATGTTTGATAATATACTAAAGTGAACCAATCGGTCTAAAGAGTCAACAAGAACTAAACTCCAAACTGATCATGAGCTAATACATCTAAAGTGAAGAACAGCCTTGAGATGGAGTTACAAGAGGTCTGATTTACTCTAACACCAAAACAAAAGGAGCTTGATATCTTTAGTCGAAATAATTACATCAGTTTAGATTGTTATGAACTCTTAACCTAAAGTGAATCCTGATAAATTCGAGATTTGTGGTAATCTATCATAAGTAATCTAGAAAATATTACGACTCTTAAATCGAGAGATTTAGATACACTCTACCGTTTATAAAATATGACCATATCTAAAAAGATAGAAATGAATAACTTTCTGCTCTAATAATAAACTCTACGTGTCCATAACTAACTTGAGCGTTACAGTGATCACTACCGAAGAGTCTCGAGCAGTCCTTCTCACTTTTTCTTTTATTACAAATTAGTGAAAGCATGGCCTAGCGAATTAATTTCAAGAAGTCTCTCAAATCAAAACCGATAGAGAGTTAGTTTCCATCAATAAATTAATACTTTCATTGAGATCTACTCCGTTTTTTTTTATCGATCAAAGCGATCCTCTATGATCTTTCAATGATGTCGCCCAAAACAGTTTGACTTTCATCGTTGAAGAATTTGCCTGAAGGACAGATGACTCCCATATCGACGAAATCTCATACTTCATCAAACGAATTAAGTATGTTCCTTCAACAAACTACCAACAAATGAAACGTGAGATATTTTCAAAATCCACCAATCTAATGAGTCAACAGGAATTTTAAATCCTAACTACCATTGTATAATAAATTATACAATTACTAGAGATTCAAACATAGATTATACGGCATTGTAGACTCTAACAACAACAAATCTAATTCCGACCTAAGGTACTATGCTAAATCAAATACACAAGAGGCAGCATCACGTCGCAAGCCAGCCGCACGTTAATGCGCAGCAACACCTACTACAACAATAGTAGGTACTAGCAACCCGGACTGATAAACACTAATTATGCACCTGTATTACGAACTCATTAGTGGTGCTAATCTTTTATCACAGCAGCATTAACTTATTAGCACCACTAATAATAATACATTAGCAATGCTAATGAAAGTTAGCACCGCTAATTAATATCATTAGCGGTGCTAATCGCTAATGGGCCTAGAATGTCGACAAACACCTTGTTGTAAAGACCGCCTATCCATTCCCTGTTCCTGCCTGCCCTATTCCTCGTGAATATCTCTGCGCCAACTGCCGACACCGCTGGCTCTAGAATCGACCCACAAAACCTCTCCCTAGCCTTCGAGCAAAACACGGCGGTGGTAGTTGATCACTGAAGCTCTCTCACTAGCAAGCACCAACAAGCTCCAGAATGGAGATCTTGTACTGTAGTTCCATGCCATGAAAATCCTCCTCCGTTGGCAACCACTTACCATTGAACTGCCCAGATGTTGGTCTACGAGATCATAGTGTCCCACCAAGACTAGGTGCCACCCATTCAAGTTGTTCCGGGCCATAATGACCTCCCTTTGACGCCGATGGATCGGAGCATTGGAGATGATGTCATGGTCTTGGGATCAACAACGCAGGTTTGTCGAATTAAGTTCTAGGGGTTGATTTCATTGGTTAATTTTGGATTTTATCGGTTCTTGATTCCAGATTTTGGCTTTTAGGGTTGTTCTCATCAGGGCACCATGATCTTGAGCCAAGAGGTATCAATCGATAATTCCTGGATTTTTATTCTTTAGAACTTCTGGAAATCGATCTTGAATCAATTAATGAACCAAGTGATTCTAGTCCCAAGTGCAACTGAGTCTTATCAGAATCAACGACCTGAGAGTTCCAAATTTTGTGCACAAAAAAACCAACAATTCTGATTTTTTTCTTGTATTTCTGGAATGTGGATTGCATTACTAGTTATTTTGGAAGTGCATGCAAGCAAACCCTCTTAATTGTTTATTGTTTTTCAAATTTTTTTACTGTCATATCTAATTTGTTCTTGTTATTTCAGAGAACTCAAAGCCATCTTCTAACAAGAGGCAAGAACTGTAGCACAAGCATCCAATCCTGTTAACTATGGTTAAGATGACAGCAGTAATCAGGTACGAACCTTTTTTTTCTTCTATTTTGAGACTCTTTGCATAATGCCTTGCTCTCTTTTAGGTCACTAACATTAAACAATGAATAGGAAAAAAAGATGAAAACAACTTTGGAACTGAAGTTCAGATGCCGAGTATGCCACAATGCATTGGAGAAGCCAGCCTTCAACAAAATGCGGCCACATTCAAAGTCAAAAAAAGTGACTGGGCTATAAAAAGAAGCTCACATTGAGGAGCTTCCATAGGATTTACTCTCCAATTGTGATTTTAGAGGGCTTTTTTTCCCATTTTTGAGTTTCTCGATGGTTATTTGGCTTCTCAGTGTAGTATAGATTTTGGCGGTCCAAAAATGGTGGAGACTTGGGAGTGGCTTCAATCAACAAATTAAAATTTATTTTAATTTTAAGTGTACTATTAAGTATTATGAAAATATTAACTTTCAACATATATAAATTTTTATTATTAATTATTCTGATAATTATTAGAAAACTCCTAAAATAAGAAAATTTAGTTAATAAAATAGAGACACAAGAAAAAATTCGATTGATTTTAAGAAATCATACATGCCTTAAGTAAAACTATATCCTCACATTACAATGAATTTTAATGTGAAATTATAAAAAATATGAAAATAGGAAAAATAGATGAGCGAAGAAGAAGCTCTGATATGTGCTATTGTCTCGCACTTCTGCGCTTAACCACATAGTATTTGGCTCATATTGACTTAGCCTTCAATAAATGTTGATGACATTATCTAATGGTGTATGAAAGGAAATAGATAAAATTTGAAGTGTTTTCAATAATTTTGAGCATTAGAAATAAGTTCATTTAGTTTAAAGTATTTTTGTTAATCAATAATACATCGATAATAATTTTATTTGCTTTGAAGTGTTTTCCTTTGTCAATAAAGTGTTAGTGATAATTTTATTTATTTTGAAATATTTTTATAACTGATGAGTTATAAGAGATAACTTCATTTGGTTTTAAAGTATTTCCATAGCCTATTTGGTATAAGCGATAATTTTGTTAATATTTCTATAGCTGATGAGACATAAACGATAATTTTATTTAGTTTTGAAATATTTCTATAGTCAATGATGTGTAAATGATAACTTCATTTAGTTTAAAGTATTTTCATAACTTGTGGGATACAAGCATTAACTTTATTGATTTTTAAGTATTTCTATAACTTATGAGACATAAGTGATAACTTTATTGATTTTAAAATATTTCTATAACTAATGAGCACAAACAATAACTTTGTTAATTTTGAAGTATTTCTATAGCCAATGAGGTGTAAACAATAACTTCATTGATTTTAAAGTATTTTTATAGCCAATAAGATATAAGTAATAATTTCATTAATTTTTGAAGTATTTCTACAGTCAATGAGACATAAATAATAACTTCGTTGATTTTTAAAGTGTTTATATAGCCAATAAGGTGCAAATAATAACTTTATTTAGTTTTAAAATATTTTTATAATCAATGAAGAATAAGTAATAACTTCATTTAATTTGAAGTGGCGTTACCCACTGCTTGTGGAGCTAAGCATAGTCTTGAAGTGCTACTAAAGGCTTTTATTGCACACCTTGTAGAACTTAGTTTGATTCAACTTAGTTCTACTCAAACTAGTTCTGATTTGGGTAAGGATGGAAATATCACCTGTCATTCATAGTCTTAGAGTATTATCGAAGGTTCAATACACCTAGTAGGACTTGGTTTGATCCTATTTAATTTCATTTGGACTAGTCTAATTCAAATTTGAGTTTGGTTTGAAATTAGTTCAATGTTCAGCACTCAATTTGGTTCAAGTATGAATTGATTTAACTTGATGTTCAAAAATTGATTGAATTGTGACTTACTTACTCCTACATGAAAGATAGTGATACATTCTAGTTTCCTATTCCTAAAACCTTTAGGCTCACACTGATACTTCATGATATGACTAGAGGAATCATGTGAAATATGCATTCCAAAATCACTGTTAGTATTGATAGTAAATATTTAATTTATAATAATAAATTTAATTCACCAAGTTTGGCATTGATATTCAAAAGAACGTTTGTCAAATACTGATCATTTACTCTGGTTGGAGTAGTGTTGATTTTAATTCAAGTCTAATTTGATTTAGTTCACTATTCAAAATTCAATTTTGGCTCAAGTCTGAATCTATTTGATTTGGGTTGAGTTCGACCTTATAGACCTTTATCAGGTTTGGGTCTATATCTTGATGAACTTCAATTTTAGTTCAAGTCAATTTGATTCGACTTGATTTCAATTTAGGTTTGTCCTAGTTCTGGTTTGATTTTGAGTTTGACTCTTCAGTTTGAATTTGATTTAATCCAATTAGGATCTAATTTGAGCTTAGTTTAATTTAAATTAGATTTTTTTTGAACTTAATTTGATTTTGAATTAATCCAACTCGAATCTGATTAGGGTTGAGGCTGAGCTTCTTTGATTTGTATTAACTCAATTTGGATTTTGAATCTAATTTTAATTTGAGTTTGTCTTTCTATTTAATCGACTTAGGTCCACTTGGTGGTCTATCTGAGTCAACTTGGTTTTGTTCATTTATTCTAGTCGAGTTTAATGTGATCGAGTCACTTTATATTAATTAATTTGATTTGAGAGTTTTTGACTGTTATAATAATTTTGAGTGTCTGTGGGCTAGTCTTAGATATGTGAGCCTGAAGCTGGCTTGGTTCGTGAGCTTAAAAGTTAGCAAAGAGGTATAAGCCCGAGAGCTAATCAAGTGCAAGCGCAAAAGCTGAATAAGTGTAAGCTCGAAAACTGGGTTAGATATAAGTCTGAAGGCTAGCTGGGTGCGAGCCTAAATGCTGGCTAAGATGCAAGCTCGAAAGTTGGTTGGATGCGATTCCAAAATCAGTTGAATGCAAGTACGGAAGCTGGCTTGTATGCAAGCTTGAAAGTTGGCTTATAGTGTGACCTTGAAAGCTGTCTTGGATACAAACTCGAAGGTTGGCTAAGTACGTGAGCCCGAAGATTGACTAACTGCGAACTCGAAGGCTGACTTGGTACGAGCCAGAAGATTGACTGAGTGCGACCCGAAAGGTAGTTAGGTGCTAGACTGAAAATTGGCTTGGATGTAAGCCCGAAGACTAACAAAGTAGATGAGTCCAAAGGCTGATTGAGTGTAAGCCTGAAGGTTGGTTTAGTATAAGTTCGAAAGCTGACTTTGTACGAGCTCAAAGGCTGACTGAGTATGAACCCAAAAGGTAACTTAATACAAGTCCGAAAGCTAACTTAGATGCGAGTCCAAAGGTGGGTTGATCGTGAACCTGAAGATTGATTAAGTGTGAGCCCAAAGACTAATTGGATGCTAGTCCAAAAATTGGCTAAGTGCAGACCCGAAGACTGGCTGAGTACGGACTCAAAAGCTAACTTGATGTGAGCATAAAAAATGGTTGAGTATGGATTCGAAGGCTGACTTGGTGTTAGTTTGAAGGTTGGCTAGAATGTAAGCTAGAAAACTAACTGGGCACAAACCTAAAGGTTAGCTGAGTGCGACCCCAAACTTAATGTGAATCTAAATGATAGTTTAAATGTGAGTTCGAAGGTTGGCTTAGTGTGAACATAAAAATTGATTTAATGTGAATCCAAACATTGATTTGGATGTGAGCCTGAAAATTGATTTAGTGCGAGCCTAAAAACTAATTTGAATATGAATTCAAAAAACTGATCGGGTACAAATCTGAAAATTGATCGGATGTAAATTTAAAAATTAACTTAAATGTAAATCCAAAATTGATTAAGTGTGCGAAATCCGGATAATCACAGTAACGATGAAACTTTATCAAAATATCAAAAAATCACAAGTGATTATGATAGCGATGCAAGAAGATTTTTTTTTTTTTCTTTTTTTTTGTTCTTCCTCCTTTCTCCCCGGAACTTCCACCCCTTTTTTTTTTTTTTTTTTTTCTGACAGCAACTTTCTTTTTTATTTTTATTTTTATTTTCTCTTCTTCTCCCTTCTCCTCGAGCTTGCATCTTCTTCTCCAAAAACCCTACTGGGCAGTAGCACTGTCTTCTTAATCCTATGGCCGGATCCAGCCTTGCTCCAGCGATCCACAGTAGGGACAGGGGCTTGGGCCCCTATCCTCGTTGTTTCCCAGCCGAGTTCGGCCGGGAATGACTAGGTCCGGCCGTCCCTTCCAACGACGACTAGCAATGAAGGTCGGCGGTACTCTAGGTGAAGGACGGCAGAGCTCGAGGGCAGACTTGGAGGTAGGAAGCCTTGATCGGTGATGAGATAGCACGGCCGGGCACGGGAGTAGGGAAAGAGGAGCTCCGGGCAGCCCGATGTGGGATGGTAGCATAGTCGGTCGGGGACGACAACGGGGAACTCCGAGAGGCTGTCTCGAAGTGAGATAGTGGTGGAATGTGCTGGAAACGGCGAGGTGGGCTGCCTCCGAGCGGGATCCCTCGAGGGAGTGGCATGGCGCTGGCCGCCAAGAAGGGCGGCTAGGGCGGTTACGGTGGGGCTGGCGTTCCGGCGGGGTTTAGGGTTCCCGTGAGGGGGGCACGAAGGTGCGGGAGGTGGCATAGTGGCGGTGAATTGGCTCCGGCCAAGCTCCGGTGTGGCTCCCATGTAGATGCGGGCGATGGTGAGTCACGGCAGCGAGATCGGTTGGCGAAAGGCAGAGTTCGCAGGCTGCCAGCGGCTGCACGGGAGCAAAGACGGCAGCAGGAGCAGCAGAAGGCACTCAAGAATTCCTCGAAGACAACATAGAGCAAATGAAAGGGGAGAGGGGGGAGAAGAAAAAAAGAATAGAGCTAGGTATATTGACCCCTCCTCGTCTCCTGATTTCATCTTCAGCTCTCTCTCCGTTTTAATCCTCTCAACTGTCTCTATTGTGCTGATATCCTTTCCTTCGTATCCCTGATTTTTCCTTTCTTTTTATAATCTGCTGTGTCCGTCTTTCTACATTGTAGGATGGATGAAATCATTTCAAAAATGTAGGATTAGCAAAATCAGTTTATCTACACATTTTGTATCTTTTAGAATCCAAATCCCTTTCTGATTCTTAAAAAATTAAAAATCAAAATTGTATTGAGTTAAGAACCAATATTTTGATTTTGATTTTAAATTAATTCTAAAGCAGTTCTAAAATCAGGATATCGATTTTTAATTATTTATTTTAAAATATTTTATTTTATTTTATAATCTTATAAAGATATAATTTTAAATATATTATTATACATATAATAAAAAAATTATTTTTAAAAATTTAAATATATATATATATATATATTAATCACTAAGTACGGTTTCAATATATCGATTTTTTACAAAATATAAAACTGAAATCGGAATTAAATTTCCAATTCTATCAAAATTAAGAATCGGAATCATACCGATTTTCTTTGAGAATCAATTTTTCAACACAGTTTTCAACCAATACGGTTTGGTATATCGGGTTTTTAGGTTTTTTGCTCACCTCTAACAAAATGAAAGATTTTTTTCTCTTTTTCTATTTATTTACTTATTTTTTTGGATAGATCATAAGTTGATAATCTTGAAAGGTTATATTGGGTGAGAATATTTGATTGGGATTCTCATATTCAAATTTGGAATAAATTTAGATATAGATGAGGATTTGATATATTTACTTATGAATGAAAATTGTACTCATTTACAATATCCAATTTTCAATGAGGTTGTTTGTAAATTTTATTAAAAAATCTAGACCAAAATGTAATTTTTATAATTCCAGAATCTTTTTTACAAAAAGAACATATTTTTAAAAATTTAAAATTTTCAGGATTTTTTTAATACAATTTGAATTTATTTGTAAATAAAAAATTTTAAAAGTTTATTAACAAAAAATAGAAATTTCAAGAGTTTATTTGTGAATATAAAATTCTAAGGACTTTATTGGCAAATTCGAATTTAGCTCAGATCTTATTTGGATGTTTGATCAAAATTAGACCCAAGTCAATTAAAGACTTAATATCTAAATTTAGTTTATCACGAATCCAGCTCAAAGTTAGAGTAGACTATAGAGTCTATTTAAATACTTGGCAATTAGATAAATCAATTCAACTCAAAGTCAGAATAGACTACAAAGTCTACTTAAACACTTGGCAATTAGATAAACTAGTTCCACTCAAAGTTAGAGTAGACTACAAAATCTACTTAAACACTTGGCAATTAGATAAACCAGTTCTCATTATAACAATTGTTTTTTTAAAGTGCTTTGTGCAATTTGTTGATGAGAGTTTGCATATATGTTTTTTTTTATCATATACTTATTAATGAGTTTTTTTATTTCTCCATTTCCCCCCTTGTTGCTACATATATTGCAGTGAATTTGTACTCTTTTAGGTTTAATGCCAATGCCCTCATGGTTTTTTCGCATATTATCCTAGACATTGCTTTTCTATTTTATGAGAACTTTCAGTAGCCAATGCAATGCACAACTAAAGTTTCTGTTGGTTTATATCCCTTAAACATATTTGTGATGCAATCCCTCTTGACTTCAACTCCAACAGGGAATAAACACTTTTGCATGAGGTTTAGTGTGTTGGAGTGTGGAGTGCATTACTATTGTGTATACGAGTGTTATGGTTGGCAAGTATTTGGGTCTGAATTTATGACTTTATGTTGATATGGATGTTGATATGAAGTGTTTTCCAGGATTCTCTTGCTGTTTCTCTGAATTCATGGGCCTTGTGGAAGAGGAGAGGCTAAGTGTGAAAGAAAGACTTCTAGTGGTATCTCTTCTTTTTCATTCCCCAAAGGACTCAGTTTGTTTTGCTATTCTTTTGGGTGGAGATCCATCCAAATTTGACCATGATGAATCTTGAAATTTATTTTCCTATTACTCTTCTTTTTGAGGGATCACTAGGTTAAAGGGCTGTGTGATTAATGGCCTAAGTTCTTGTTAGGCTGAACTACAAAAAATGAGAGTGGAAATGGCTGGAATGAAAAGGGATGCAGAGCATTATTCAAAGCAAGCATGTGATAAGGAATTTAATTTCTTATGTTGTTGATGCTTACATAGTTCTACATACATAGTGAATAAACTTCTTCCTCATTAGCAGCGTCAAAAATATAGAGGTATATTTTCTTCTTTATTCCTCCAATTCAATAGATAATCTATAGTTTGTTTCTTAATATGAATTAGTAATTAATAGCTTTTGTCGATTTTATATATCTTTGAGTTGAGTATGTTTAGGGGTATATTACTTGAATAATGTGTGCAGTTAGTGATGACATCTCAAGAACTATGCATAGAGAAATATATTTTCTTTCTTACTACACTAGTGCCAGGGATTTGAATCCTAAGTTGCATCAGTATGTATTGTTTGTTTGATTTTCATTGAGAATAAGATGGCCTTCAGCAGTGTCTCTTTCTATTTATTAGATTTCTTTGTAACTATGTTTGTTGTTAATCATTGTTTCTTCATTTGTATAAAGTTTCTAGTTCGGGTAAAATATAATATTCATAATAAAATAGTTAATAGCATTTTTAGGGATGTCATTTGCATCATGTAGTAGAAATTACAGGATGCTATGTCATAAGGCATGATTCTTTTTCTACCAAAAATATAAGTGATGATTCATTAGTTTGTCAGTCATGAGTAACTTCTCTATTTTATTTGCTAATTTGGTGGCTAGTTTATCAGGCATGATTTTTTTAGTTTTGGAATTTGCTTATTTTTTTAGAAATTTTAATCAGTAATACAAGGTGATCAAGATTCACATAGATCTCGAGGTATCAATCTACTATGGTGCCAAAAAAGTAGATTAGCAGACCGCGGGACATTGGGAGAAAAAAATTTCTTTGTATCAAGTAAAAAAGAAAAACATAAGATTTCTTTTTTTTGAAATTTTTTAGCTTAATTTGTTGATGGCAATCTAGGTGTATTTGGTTATCTTTATTTAATATGAGAGGTTTCAAATGTTATCTCATTGTATTATGTGCTTTAAATTAAAGGATAAAAAGCTTAATAATAATTAATTTTACTATTAATTTCTATGAGATTATTTGGTGGTCATACTTTTTCATTATTAGCTGCTATAGTAGATTACTATAGCGGAGTTATTATAGTGGTGCTATTGTATGCCATTAGCGGCACTATTGTAGTTTGACTAATGATATTTTCATTAGTGATGCTAAAAATTAGTACCATTAATATTTATATATTAGTAGCACTAATTGAATCCATTAGTGGCGCAAGTCATTAGCGTCACTAAAGACTTTTAGCGATGCTAATTTAACGCTACGAATATTCGCAGCACTACCTAATGTAGTGCTTGATTAGCGTCGCTAATGACTTTTTGACACTAAATTATCTATAATAGTAACAAATTAATACCAAAAATACCTATAATTATTGTAGTGGTCCAAGCTACCATCACCCATCAATAGCATTTTTCCTTCTGTATTATCCCTCAAGAGACTATGATGGGTGCAACCCTGCATATGATCCGACTAATGAAGTCACATATTCTTCACACACCAGTTGATATCAAGTAGGAATGCCTATGATACCTTAGGAGATGTGATGACATATGCAACTTGTGAGAGGTTTGGAGCTCCAAGCCATCTGAGCCACATGCAGTACAAGAACTCCTCTAATACCCAAAACTACATATTCTCCCATTCAGTCAAAGTTTTGATAGCCTCCATATGAGACATATGATAGTTCAAAAAATCAAATGGATTATGTTAGCAAATTTTAGAACACCATAATTTCACAAGGCTCATGAGACTTCATCATGTGCAAGGTGTTTCCTATGACGTTATAAGACCTAGCCTGATTCTGGTACATCGAACTTCCAAAATATTCAAGTGCTTGTTTTGATGATTTAGCAGATAACTTCATAGAATAGTTTATCTTATTAGTATCATGGTAAAAAGACCTCTTGATATTGCTAATACTAAAATAAAAGGAGGGTGAGAACCTCAAGGAATATTTAGCTTGCTTCAACAAAGCTTAGTTGAAAGTGATCGGATTGGACAATTCCATTATCCTTACTGCTACAATCAATAAAATTTGGCAATATCGGGTGACCTATGAAATGCCTTACTGACCTCCAAAAAGCCTAATGAAGTTCATCCAATTATTCAGAGAGCACATCGATGCTAAAGAGGCTATTTCAACAAAAAAGAAATCTAAGGCTAGCAACAAGCAGAAGAAAAAGTTTGGAGAAGATAGACCCCTAAACTAAAAAAATAGACAATCAAATAGAAGGAGCGTCAATTTGAGTTTCAGGCTTATACACCGTTGAATAACTTCAGAATTGAAGTCCTAACACAAATTGAGCACAGAGACTTTCTATGGAGATCTCATCCCATCCAAATAGCTTGGCAAAATCTTAACAAGGCCATGTATTGTCATTTTCATCGAGAGCATGGTCATTACACAAATGAGATAGAAAGACTCATCAAAGAGGAATACCTTGAGCAATTCATATACCAATGTGAACGAGCCAAAGGAGCTAACCTATGAGAATATCAATCGTGAACCTCTCCTTAGAGAAATTGCTTCCCAGAGTAGCAAAATTTGTCTTTGAAGCGCAATCTCAACATAATCCTAATAAGCCCACTAGCTTAGAGTGAAGGCTCGGCATCCACCCCTAAATGTTGAGCCATCATTAGGGGGCACGAGAAAGAGGAGGTAGAAACAAAAAGATAAAATTACGACCCTGATAATCAAGACATTATCTTTTTAGAAAAAGATTTGGAGGGAATTTTAACTCTGCACAATAGCATATTAGTTATCTCAGTAAACCTGGATGGCTATATTACACTATATATCATGGTAGATATAGAAAGCTCAACAAATATTTTATTCACCCAAGTATATGACCAAAATAAAATTGAGCAAAAATTGGAGTCGTACGTTAGCACCCTCACTGGATTTACGAGAAACTCTGTGATTCCAATTGGCACAATTGACTTACTCCTGACGGTTGAAGAGGATCCTAGGAGTAACATAATCAAATCAAAGTTCATGGCTGTCTAGATGTACTCCACTTATAATGTGATATTAAGTCAACTAGCGCTCAATAAACTCCAAACAATAATCTCTATTTTTTATCTAGTCATAATGTTTTCGACTAAACTTGGTATGGGTGAAGTATGGGGGGACTAAAGCTTGGCAAAGAAGTGCAAAAAAGCTTACTGGCATAACAACCCCAATCAGAATGGCAAAGCACTAGCGATAGCAAAGAGCAATGAGCTAGTTGTCAGGCCAAAAATTGCTAAAGTTGAACCTTGGAAGTGACTCTATGAAATCAAAGAATCCATTGCCAAACCTAAGAAGGCCTCTGTCGAACTTATGAAGCAACTAGTCAACTTTATTATCGATAAGAGAGAATCCTAAAACTTGGGGCAAATCTTGTAAAACTACTATGCATCGAGTTAGGTAATTTCTTGCAAAAAAAGTCAATACATCTTTGCTTGGTTCTCCGAGGAACCTCCTAACATTGATCCCTCTATGGCACAACACAAGCTAGCTGTAGTAGAGAATTACAAGCCAGTTAAGCAGAAAAATAGGCATTTTGCTCCCGAGCGACAAAAAGTCATCATTGAAGAGGTAAGCAAACTTTTCAATGCAAAGTTCATCAAGGAAGTTCATTACCTCGATTGGCTAACAAATATGGTAATGATAAAGAAGTCCAACGACAAATTGAGAATATTTGTTGACTTCACCGACCTAAGTAATGCTTGTCCAAAAGACAGTTATCCTCTATCAAAGATAGACCAGCTGGTGAAATCCACTTCGAGCCATCAACCCTTGAACTTTCTAGACGTATTCTTGGGCTATCACCAAGTTTGAATGCACCCCAAAGATGAAGAGAAAATTGCCTTCATCAATAATCAAGGCATCTTATGTTATGTTGCAAAGTCTTTTGGGTTAAAGAACACCAAAGTAACATACCAAAGGATGATGAACAAAATCTTCTAGTCTTAGCTTGGAAGGAACATGGAGGCATATGTGGATGACATGTTAGTAAAAGTCTTTGTACCAAAGGACACCTGAAAGATCTAGAAAAAAACTTTTAGCATACTTCAGAAGTTCAAAATGAAACTAAATCCAGAAAAGTGTGCCTTTGGGGTAGTTTCTGAAAAGTTGCTCGGTTACCTAATCTCGAAACCAGGAATCGAAGTTAACTTTGAAAAGATTGAATTAATCATGAATATGAAACCTCCAAGCACTAATAAGGAGATGCAAAGGCTCATGGGACGATTGACAATGCTCAATCAATTCCTATCTAGATTTAGTGAAAAATTCCTACTTTTCTTCCAAGATCTTAAACAAAGTTTGGGTTTTGAGTGGACAAGAGAGTGTGATCAAGCTTGTTAAAATCTAAAGAGATACCTAACTGAGCCACCCTTATTGCAAAGACCCAAATCAAATGAAGTGTCATTCCTCTATATAGTAGCCTCAGACTAGGCAGTCAACTTGATCTTAATAAGTGATTAGGAAGGAAAGTAACATCCCATCTATTATGTGAGTCATGTACTCATAAAGGCAAAGATATGGTATCCTTCATTAGAAAAATTAGCATATGCAGTGCTACTAGTAACTCACAAACTCCATCCATACTTTGAAACGCATCCAGTCAGTACTCACCAACCTCTCACTCAGACACACCTTGCAAAAGCCTGAAACTTTAGGAAGGTTACTCAAATATTCCATTGAGCTAAGTTGATTTGATGTGAATTTTGAAGCTCAGAAAGCCATAAAATCTCAAACTCTAGTAGACTTCTTAGTGAATGTTATATCATATCTGACAAGACTGAAAATTAAACGATCAGAGATCTGAGTCGATGGCTCATCATGAGAATTAGATTCTGAAATTGGAGTTGTTCTCCAAAGAACAAACGGGAGAGTGGTTGAATACTCAACTCGTATAGAATTTGAGACTTCAAATAATGCTACTGAATACAAAAAACTTTGCCTCAGATTATGTGTAGCCCTCACAGTTGGAGCTAAAATGCTCAAGGTATATAGTGAGTCCTAACTTATTTATTTGTAAGTTATTGGGGAATACAAGGTAAAAGATGTCATTATGGCTTAGTACCTAGCGGAGGCAACATAGAAGCTCATGTCTAAAATGGACAGGGTAAAACTCTGTCAAGGACCTCAGGATACCAACATAGAAGCTAATGCCCTTGCGCGACTAGCCTTGGCTTCATGAAACTCAATGTTGAGGCAAATTTTTATTGAAGATCTCCACCAGCTAAGATATTTAGAAGCCTTTGATGTAAATATGACAAACACTGAACCTAGTTGGCTTGACCCCATAATTTCCTATTTCAAGGAGAGACAACTCCCAAGAATTAAGAGAAACTCAAAGGATCAGGAGACTGGCTCCAAACTTTATATTAATAGATGGAGTACTACACTAAAGATTCCTTACACGACCACTCCTCTGGTGTCTAAGACTAGAGGAAGCAAATTATTCCCTATGTGAAGTTCATGAGGGGATATGTGGGAGTTATGGTAGAGGACGAGTTATATCTCACAAGCTCCTCAGGCAGGGCTACTATTGGCTCAATATAGCCTCCAAGGTATCCAAGTTCATTTCTAAATACAAACAATGCCAAAGGCAGACCTCGATACATTATAACCTAGTGGTAACCATCAATTACTTTATTAAGTAAGTAGAAGCTTAGCTTATGCAACAATCACTGAGAAAAAAATTGAAGAGTTTCTTTGGAAAAATGTGATTTGCAGGTTCAAACTTTCATGAATGCTGATCACCAATAATAAACAATAATTTGACAGTAATAGATTCAAAGAGTATTGTATCATTCTCCAAATAGAGTAGAAGTTCACTTCAATGACCCCACCAAGGTATTATTCAAAAACTTTAGCTCTGCTAGCATAAGTGTTCAACTAGCTACTTCGATGATCCCACTGAGATATTATTCAAAAAGCCTGGCTCTTCTGGCCTAAGTGTCCAATCAAGTGTTTTAATAACTCCACTAAGATATTACTAAAAAAATATGACTCTTCTGGTTTAAGTATCTAATCAAGTGCTTTGGTGACCGCACCTAGATATTATTTAAAAAATTAACTCTGCTAGCTTAAGTGTCCAAGTAAGTACTTCGGTGACTCCACCGAGGTATTACTCAAAAACCTAATTTTGTTGGCCTAGGTGTCTAATCAAATGTTTTGGTGACTCCACTAAGGTATTATTTAAAAAATTTGGCTCTACTGGCCTAAGTGTTCAACCAGGTATTTTGGTGATCCTACTAAAATATTACTCAAAAACCTGACTTTGCTAGCCTAAGTGTCCAATTAAGTGTTTCAATGACCTCACCGAGGTGTTAGCTATTACGCTACTCAAACATTTTGATTCTGTCATGTGCTTTAATATTCAGTCGAAGTAAAAGATGAGTCTATTAAACATTAGCCTGGCTTCAAAGTATTAGACAAGATCATTGGACTAAGGAAATATTGAAATAGGATTGATTGAGGTCGGAGCCAAACTCAAAAGATTTTGGCAAAGGGTCCCAAACCAATGAAAAGAAGTCCGAAAAAGACAAAAATTCTAGGCTTCGTTTGGTTCCAGCTCAAAGCCTAGGATTAGCTCGGATGGACCGGGCTATCTTCCAAACACTAAAAATTTGACCAAATTAACATTATTTAATTTAATTTAATTATAAATAAGAAACGACTAAAATCCTCATCTCTCCCGGCGAGCTCGGTCAGCCAGCTCTCCGTGCGAGCTCGCCGCCCGAGCTCGCCCGGCTAACTCATCGCCCGAGCTAGCCCGGCAAGCTCCCCGCGCAAGCTGCCCAGCGAGCTCGCTGGCGTGCCAAACCTCGTCAGAAAAGACAAAGTCGGCGGCGACGAAGATGGCTACTGAGGGCAAATTTGTCCAAAAAAAATTTAAAACACCTGCTAGCCAAATCAGTAACCAAATAAGATTTACTTGACCACATTATCATTTTACACTTTATCCCTTCTTTTAACATTGATCTTGACCTTGACCTCCAACCAAACAAGCCCCTATTGATTTCCAAGACAAAAGTAGTACAAAAATTCTCTCAAAAAAAGAGAAGGTACAATCAATCAAAAGTATGTGGAGACTCAAAATACTCTACCGGCTCGGTTGGCCATGGGACACCCTCTTCGGCCTCTTTCATCTTCATTGCCTCAATCTCTTTTTGGATAAGATCCTGATACTCTCACTTGAGGCGTTAAACCCTCAAATCATCATAGAGTTCAACTCGAAAGTTATCAAACTTGAGTTCGAGATCATTGTGAGTTTTCTTCATTGTATTCTGATAAATTGTTTGAGATGATTTTTGCCAAGTTCAAATATATTTTACAAATAAGTTCCTATCTAGAATCTTTTTACGAAAAGAATATTAGAAGTTTCAAAATTTCATAAATACGCAGTTTTTACAAAAAAACCATGGAACTTGCAAACTTACATTTTGGTCTAAAAATTTTAGAAAATTTATGAATAACTCCCTTAAAAATTTAGTATCCAAATATGATATAATTTTTGAATCTCTTCATGAGGAAGCAAATTCCAATAAATGGGATTACATGCTAATAAAAAATATATGAAAATACAATTTAATCACCAATCACAATCCAAAAAAATTCTAAACTCAAATCAATCAGTGATTTGATTTTAAATCTTCTCAACCTATAAAATAAACCTACAACAAAGAAAAAAGGAGAGGAGAGTTAGTGAGGGATCGCATATCGAAAAGAAGAGGAGTGGATCTATGTAAAGAACCGAAGAAAAGAATAGTGAGTTCCTTGCCACTTATCTTTCTTTTTTTGTGTTTCTTCTCTTTCTCAAAATCTTTGTTGTACTTCTTATTTGCCCAAGTTCCTACTACTCTCCATCCCACCAAGGGTTGGGTTCGACCATATATGGCCGAGCCCTACCACCTTATCCTGCAGATGGCTCTCCTGTGCCCTAAAACACTAGAACCCTAACCATCGAACCTATTGCCCCGACTTCACTTGCTCCACCTGTGGGCCGCCTATCTTACCGTTGCCCAGACTTCACTAACTCCACCGCTTGCCCTGACTTCGCCCTCTCTACCCATGGGCCACTTACTCCCATGGCCCTACATGAACGCTAGCCACAACTATCAAGGCTTCTAACTTCAGCCTCTTGTACTCATACCAAAATCATCAAAAATGAGATGAGAATTGAGAATAGAAACTTACTTGAGGGCAAGGGCAAAATGGTCATAGGGACTCTTGAGGGACAAAACACCATCAAACCAGAGTGGTCACCCTCAATAGACAAACCCTCATTAGCTTCTTGGGTCCTTCTTGGTGTGGATCCCGATAGCCTCTCATCCCTAGAGGATGACATTAAGCCAATATGGGGTAAAGAGGATCTTGCGAGCGACAGTATCAACTCTAAAGCCTCAGAGGGAATAGAACTCTTCTAAAAAAAGAAAGTCATCCCTTCATTCAGAGCAGGAGATCTCCTTTTAAAATCATAAGGGGCAAAAGAGAATACCATTTGAAAGTAGATTGTCTACAATAAAAAGTAAGAATCGAAGGAGTTTTCCTAGATGAAGGAAAAAGACTAGGGATCTTTATGTAAAATTTTCCTGACCATCCAATCATCTCCATGCAGTTTAACTTGAACCGTTGAAGTTCAAATAACAAAAATTTTAATAGCCTCCCCTCAGATCCAAGGGATACATATTTTAATTAAAAAGCAATTTTGAAAAGAGCAATTAAGAGACATACAAAAGATTACTTTGATAAATGAGTAAATTATACCTCGAAAAAAGGTGAAGCCAAAAATAATTACTTGAGATTTGATGGAATGATGCTCTATTTTCTAGAGTCAAGTGACGGTTGATAAAAATAACAAGTTGATTCTCGAAGGATCGCTAGATATCTAAAAAAAGTGTACCATCTCCTAGTAACCCTAAATACTGCATCTTACAAACTTGGCATCTAGGCTTGGAGGGCATTAATGATACACCAAAGTAAATCAGTTGAGATAAAGAATCAACAAGAATCGAACTCTAGACCAGTTGTGAGCTAATATACCTTAGATGAAGAATCACCTTGAGACTAAGATACAATAAGCTCTCAACACATGGGCCTACAAGAGACTCGACTTATTCCAACATTGAGGCATAAAAAACTTGATATTTTTGGCTGAAATAATTATATGGGATATCTATTGATCTCAGATACCTCAGACCAAGCATACCAAAGTTCAGATCATTATGAACTCCTATCTTGAAACAAACCCTGATAAATTCGGGATCTATGGTAATCTATTATAAGTAATCTAAAAAATTATGATCATTGAATCGTGAAATTTGGATACATTACACTCCTATAAAATATAGTTGCTTTTGAAAAAATAAGAACGAATGTATTTCTCCTCTTAATAGTAGACTATGCGTACTAATTTGAGCGTTAAAAAAAGCACTGTTAGAGAGTTCTCGACAATTTTTCATTTTTTTAACAATTGTAAATCAGTGAAAGAGCAACTTAATGGATCGATTTCAAAGAATTTCTCGATATAAAGCTAATGAAAAACTAGGCTCCGTGAATAAGGTCAATTCAAGTTATGACTCGAACCCGAATAATTTAATAAATAGATTAATTTGAGTCGAGTCAAATTACATATTTAAAAATTGAGTTAAATTTAAATTTAAAAAATTGATCCAATTAATTTATTTAATATAATATTATAGATTTCATCCTATCCGTGAATCCGAGTTCTGAGTTCTACCCATTACAAATTTAACATTGGGATGGGGATACAGGTAAATAAACCAAACCGAGGGGTATTCTATCAGCTGCTCCGGATAAGTTTTTGCTCCTTGTGGATGCCCTAGAGCTTCACCGACTTCTATCAGCTGCTCTTCAATCTTTCTCCTCGTTGATTTTCCTGGATTCTCGTGGATTTTGATTTACGATCTTGTTTTTATTCTGCTCAGATCTGAAAGCGTGTTTTTATCGTGCACAGTTCTGAAAGCAGGAGCGCAGGGAGGTAATCATCGGATCGCATGGCGCTTGTGAGTCTTTGAGTTTCGATTTTGCTCGATGTGCTTCTAGATTTTTGAAATTTGCTTCCTCTGAAGATTAGTTAGATATCAATTTGTTTTTGGTTTTTTGGGGACATAATCACAGGATTACATGTCAATTTGATTATTGCATTCTTCTGCTTTTAAATTTTAGTGTTTGCTGAGTTTTATATGTTGGTCTAGATTGCCTTCCACAGAAGTTCTGTGTTAATAGTTAAGAGGCAACCAAGATTTTATATGCCGATCAAGCCTCCATATCCTCGCCTCCTCCTAAACAATGTCTCCTGCATGCGCAATGCACAGACTGTGCTCCGCAACATAAATGCCTCTGTTCACGCTGGCTTCGCACTCGTCTTGACGGGTGCCAATGGCTCCGGCAATATCACCTTCCTCCGGATGCTTTCTGGCTTTTCTCGCCCTTCTGCGGGTGATATCCTCTGGAATGGCCACAACATTACCTCTGCCGGAGTCTTTCAGCAATACAGGCTCCAACTCAACTGGCTATATCTGAAAGATGCCATCCAGTGGTTCGAAGTCCTCGAAGGAAAATGCGGGAAGTCAACGGGTGCGCTTGAGCTTATGGGCGTCGGTAGGCTTGCAAAGGAGAAGGCCAGGATGTTGTCCATGGGCCAAAGGGAGCGGCTGCAGTTGGCAAGGTTGCTGGCGACTGATAGGCCGATTTGACTGCTTGATGAGCCTTCGGTTGCTTTGTATAACGAAGGGGCTCGATTGCTGGAGTACATAATCACATAGCACAGGAAGAAGGGGGGGATTGTTTTCGTAGCAACGCATTTGCCAATAGAGATTGAGGATGCCATGGTGCTTACCCCTTTTTGGATCAATTTCGAAAATTCAAAATTTAGGGAATTGAAGAATAGAAGGATTGATTTTTTTTAATTTCGGAATTTGATTTGATTTCAAAATTCAAATTTGAAAGAATTATACAATTTCAACTCCTTTCAAAATTTTGAGAGGAATACATTCAATTCCTAGGAATTGAGATGGAATTTACAAATTAAATAATGGAGTTATATAGCTCTCAGGTTATTTTTATAAAATTTTCTTCATTTTTAAATTAATTTACTTTTTTTTTTAATTTTAAGATTATTTTTTTAATTTTTTCATTTTTAAATTAATTTTCTTTCTCAATTTTTATTTTTTGAAGTTTATTATTTAACTAAAAATAAATTATTTTAAAATTATAATTTTTAAGTTTATCAAATTATTTAACTTGTTAGCTTAAATATAATAAATAAATTCTGAATTAATTTTATTATATTTATATAATTTTCGATTTATGACATTTGTAATATTAGATTAATTTTTTAAAAAAAGACATTATTGTTTTTATACATAACCAAATTTTTGAAATAATTTTAAAAAATATTAATAATTATAATTTTTTTAGAATTTTACACCAAATTTAATATATTTTTTAAAATTAATAAAATTAGTCAATTCTCAATTTTACTTGAAAATTATTCGTCTAAACACTAAAATTGAACAATTTTCATAATGCTTTCAATTTTTCGAAATTAAGAGCATAGACTAATTTCTAAATTTTATATTAAAAATTCATTCAAACAGGCTATTAGGTTCACAGAGATTACCAAGGAGGAAGACCTTGGTTGATCTGCTTGATTGATTGATCATGAAACACGAAATTGTTCCATTTTGGGCTTTAGAGCGATTGAGTTCTTGTTGTATTATAATGCCGATGTACTGCTGTGTCAGTCTCATTTGTACATGTACCGAATAATCCTATCCAAAACCATTATTTTGTTTATCAATTCTTTGCTAGTTGATATTTTTCACATCAGTAAATGCCCAAAATTACTATTACCAATTTACCATGCTTTTCAGGGATTTCTATGGAATTATTGTATCATTCAAGGGGTTTTGTAGAAATTATGCGTCACTGTGATGGATATCGGATCATTCATCCAAATTTAGAAAACCGAATCCTGAGGCACCTTGGACGGTGAGATCCGGAGAGGGCTGCGAGGATTTCTTGCCAGGTGGCGGTCCACAAAGGTGATGCTATTTATAAAATTTTTTATTTTTATTTTTCCATTTTTTCCAACTGCGAGTCAAGTCTAGCTAGGGCACAGCGAAAACCCTAGCTCATGGTCCTCGTGGGCCCCGAACAGGTATACTGCTGTGCTGCGTTACGTGATTGTCATTTTTTTTTTTCTAGGGCTTTGATTTTTCCATCCGTCCTTTTTGATCTTCGCACGCAAAAGATTAGATTTTTTAACTTTGAGATCGAAGAATCAAATATTGTAGATTTTAGTTCTTGCATATATGATTTTGAGGGATTATTAAAATTTTCATTTTTTTACCTTTTTCTGGCAAGGGTTTTGATTTTTCTGTCCAGCTGTTTTGTTATTTCCTCCCAAAAATTGTTTTTTTCTGAGGAAGAGCGGAACCGCTGATTTGGTTGGATGGAAGCATCAAAGGTCGTTGATTTTAGTTCTTCCAAATGTTATTTTTAGCATTATTAACGGTTTCTTTTAAAAAAGAAATTGGTCTAGCGTTTTGGTTGTTCAGCACATATCGTTTGATGTTTCCAGCCGAAAATATATTTTTAAAAAAAAAGAAAAAAGAAAAGGTGACATTACTGATTTGGATGGATAGAAGAACCAAAGATCGTATATTTAATTCTTCCACACATCACTTTGAAATCTTTCCATAAGACATGCAAAAAAATTTCTACTTCTTGATTTTTATTGAAAAAATAGAAGGCTAGGCTTGGTGCAATACAGTGTATGACCTCCTCTTCAAATTGATTTTCAGTTGCATATTGGGAATTATTGTACTTGTGATTTGGAGATATCAATTAGAAATCAAGTTTAATAAGTTTAAGAGTTTGAAAGGGTAACGAGATGGAAGAATGCATGATATTTGGTCCTGTTTCATAAAATTCTGAGCATTCTAACCTTGATGTTGTTACTTGATAATTGTTGCCAAGAGAATGAAACGCAAGGTCCAACAAACTTGTGCAAGGAGAAAGAAGAAACCAAGTTCCAGTTACCCTGCAGCAAAACAATTTGAAGATGATAGGATTAGCAGCCTACCGGATGAGCTCTGCAGCTATATTCTCTCCATGCTTCCTACTGCTGATGCTGTGAAGACCAGCCTTCTATCAACAAGATGGAGACACATGTGGACCACAGTGACCTCATTCGACTTCGACTTTCTCCACTTCCCAAAGTCGAAAGGAAGGTCTTCAGCGTTCACAGAGTTCATCAACCGAGCGCTCATTACTCATGATGGCTTAGACATACAGAGGTTTCGCCTCCGGCTCCCACCTCAGCGAGGCGGTTTGCCTTATGCCAGTGTCTGGATCACTTTTGCCATTAGACACTATGTGGAGGAGCTTGAACTCTGTATTCCTAGAATGACACTAGAGAAACTGCCAAATATAATCTTCAGCTGTGAATCATTGAGAATTCTGAAGTTAGATTTGCCAGGAAATACCCTTGAACTCCCGAGTTCTATGTGTCTAAGCAAGCTTCTGACATTGTCTATAGTTTCAGTCTGCCTTAATGATGCCAATGTTACTTCGAAACTCATTTCAAGTTGTCCGGTACTCGAGAACTTGAACATCACTGATTGTTCCCTGCACGGTTTAAAGATCCTGAACATTTGTGCTCCTCAACTGAAGAATCTGCAGATAACTCGTTGTTATAGGTTAACTCACTGTGATATCAAGATCTCTGCTCCAAACCTTCACTCATTCAAGTACTGCAGTGACTTGGCTCATGATTTTTCCTTGGAGAAGTTATCCACTCTCAGAGAAGTGTCAATTGACTTCCATGGATACCCAGGATACTTCTACTACTTCAGAAAGTGCAAGAAATCTGCTCGGAAGATAACTAGAATTCTTCATGGACTTGACAACGTTGAGAATCTTGTTTTGTCTGCCAGGTTCATTGAGGTATGCTGCTTATTTCTTTTCTTCATGTTAAAATGATGTACTGATGGTAATGGAAATGAACTTTCAAAAAACCTCAATCATTGTCATTATAACAGAAAAGAATGATATTGGAGAGGGAAAAATTGTAGAAGAGAGTAACAAATAAAAAAAAAGGGAGCAACTTCAGATATTGGGGGATAAGCACTGGTATTTAACAAGTAGATAAACGTGGCTGCAAGTCATTGGTTACTTCCCAAGGTAATACTACTAGTAGGTAGGTACCTGAGAAAATGGCCATAATTTATGCAGCAAGTTTTGCAGAGAAAAACTAGAGAAACTATTTTGTGTATTTTCCATCTTCTTAGTATTTGGCCTCCTGGCATGATAGAACATTAGAAACCAGAGAGAAAAACTAACAAATCATTCTGCTGTTTACTGATTCATCTTATTGTTCTTAACATGTGACTAGCACCTTGTTTCGGCAATAGACATATTGGGAAGCTTGTCTTGTCGGTTGCATAATGTGAGACATCTTGATCTGACAATGTGGTGTGACAAGAGCTATATTAAGGTGATAGTCTCCCTGCTCCAGTGCTGTTCCAGCATAGAATCACTTTTTGTAACCATTGATGGGGTAAGCAAATGAACTTCTACTTAATTGTAATTTAACACTCATGAATTTAACTTCAATACTTAAATTTTCATGATTTTTGGCAGAAGCCACCAACACCATGGGAACAGGATACAAGTGGTATGCCGCTGCTTCCTGGTTGTCCTTTAAAAAAGCTCAGAACAGTAATGATGAAAGACTGCGAAGGTGTTAACAAGCTCAATTTGGTGAGGTTCTTGATCAAGAATGCAAAATCCCTCGAGAAAATTGTTACAATTTCAAGTGATGGGGAAGTCAAGGAAAACAAAATGAGTTGGACGGGAGATGATGCAGGTACTTTTGGAAGTAATGCTGAAAACATTTTAGTTGTTTAAAAATATTAATTTGAAGTTGATATCAAATTTGGTGCATTGATGTTGTATGTTTAGTAGAATAATATATTTTCACCAAAAAAGAAAAGAAAAAAACTGAGTCGGAAAACCAAAAAAGAAAAGAAAAAAACTGAGTCGGAATACCATGTGAATAAAAGGGTCATTTTTTTCAGAATTTTTTCCTGTTTGGCTGCTGTTGTAATATATCAACTTGTGAGTTTAATGTTCTTTGGTTGCTTTACACGTAGGGGTGAAGTTTTCTTGCAAAGCAAATGTCTTTGTCACTAAGATTGTTTTAGTACTTCACAAGGGAAACTAGAATTTGTTGTTAACTGCAGCATTTAAAGGACTTATTTCGAAAAGATATGTTCAAGGGTCTCACAGTGATGCACATGAAGAGCATAAGTTCTTAATTACCATGTTTTTGGGAAGTTCTTTAACTTATATGCATTTCAAGTTGGATTTGGTAGTTCAGATGGGAAAAGTTCCTACTACTGTTCTCATGTTTTTTTTTTTTTTCACTTTTTGCAGAAATCCAAGTACTCTTCTTAATTGCTTTTTGACATGATTAGCATCCTTATTTTACATTGATGAAGACTGTTATTTAGGTATGGAAAATACCTAGGAAAAAAGCAGTTGGATAGTGTTGTCCTGGGATAAAAAACCTAGTAAAGTTCTAGGGAAGTCTCTCTCCCAGGATAGGTTGACTCCCATATGAATGTTTTGCAATCCAACATGCATCTAGTGTGAAGGCGCGTGAGTATCACAGAACTGTAGGATCCACAGTGAGTTCACGAGAAATAAAACATATTCTGAATTTCAAGCAGGCACTCCACTTGCCGTTCATAGTGACAATTTCAATTGCTGGGGCAATCAGAGGACATATTACTCTTATCTGCAGATGCCCTGCCTTCTTTGATCGCTTTATAGGTTATTATCAAGTGTGAGCTTGCATCAATGATATTTTTGCCAGAGCCCACCACAGAAACCCAACAACAGCCAATTGATCTCTACTTGCAAATGCTATACTGAGAAAGATTATAGAAGGCTACAGCAACTTATAATTGCAGTTTATAGTTATACACCAGAAAAATCTGGGACAAATATGAAATTACTATGGTTTTGGGAGGGTCTTTACACAAGTATTTATATCCAGAAGACAGTGCAAAATATGCAGGAAAAAGCATTTAGACTTACAAGGAACAAAGAATATTAACCACCCTGACAATGAAAAGAGAGAATATAACATCTGGTTGCCAGAAAGAAGGCGACCATAACAAGCCTATTATTAATATTATCAGCCTGAGACTCAAATGTCTAAACATATCTGATCCTTATTGATCACTACAATTCTTGGCTCTCGCCGTGCAGACTAACGCTGGACTGCAAAATACAAGTCATATCATGCATATTATGTTGGCAAATATATCTACAAAAAAGGTGTGCTCCTCCACATCTTGCTTGATAAAGTGACAGGATCCATTGCTGTTATAGAAGCCTTCACTGTTTTGCCTGCAGATGGATACAACAAGCGAGTTAACAGGGAACAAGAATGAAAATCACATTCTATTTTTTCTAGCATAGAGATGGCTGTTGTAATATTGCAAAGTTAAACTAGAAAACTTGCAAAAGATGGAGTAGAGATGTAGCATAAGATAATAAGCAACAAACGAGCCATCGAACACTCGAACTAATGGGTTATAGAACTTATTAATAAAGCATTAGCTGCTAAGTATGTGACTGATCGATATAATTCTCAGCATCAGGAGAACAAGCAGGAACTCTAGAACACAAGTAAACAGCCTCCAATTTACTAATTTATACTTTAACATTTCCACAGGTGTAGGATCAAATTTGTAGTTCTACAGCAGGGTAAAAAAGTGTAAGTGGAGGCAGGCTTTTCCCTATTACAAGAAATTATAATTTACTTCATGGGCAAAATGAGGGTAGGACTCATGCGCTATTGGGATTAAAAGTAAGTTGCTTACAAAAAATTCATTAAAATAAAAAAATAATGTCTTAAGTTAGGCATAGGATTTTTTTTTTAAATATTTTGCACAAGGAAAACAAGAAGGGTTCTTCTATTAAATCATAGAAAAAGATCTACATGTAACTCAGGATCAGAAGTAGATGGACAGCGGGCCGTGATCATGATGAGAAATTGAAAACCTAAAATCTTGATAATTATTATGTTGTATACATGTCTGTTCGAAGGCCTGGTGCCACCTATACTTGCTAATTATCTGTTTACAATGGTTGCTCATATTCCATGGGCATCTCAGTAATTTCCAGAGGAAATAAATCACAATATGGATTGAAGGATATTTGAAGCAGAAATTACCTGAGAATAGAGGAAGGTTCCGAGGATTGCGATGGCAGCTCCAAGGGCATTAATGGGCCGGACAGGTGTATGGAAGATAATGATGGAAGAGACGATGACCGAAATTCGCTTCATCGTATTACCAATGCTGAAGGTCAAAGGAGAGATTTCATCCAATGACATATAGGACACTTGGTTGTACAAGTGGTAGAAGACACTCTGAGCTGCTACCCACCTACCAAAACATTGCACCGCAGCCACAAAAATTAATCTCATTAACCATACGGACAATAGTGAGACAAGCAACAAGAAATCTACATTTGATCGGAATGAAATTTGGAATGGGTACGCTTGACGATACAAATCACTTGAAAAATAAACATATTTGTTCTGTAGCAGATCTGTTACAGGATCAATTCAAATTGACTCTTGTTCATTTAGAAAATATTGGTACTGGTAGCCAGTAGCCACTACAAAAGCATATGTTACCAGTGTTCATGAATAGAATTTACCGTACCATATTGGGTTTTGTACTCAAAACATAAAAGATTCATAGAAAAAGGAAAATTTTAGACAAATTGGGAAAATTGAGCAAATCATAGAACATGAAGGTTGGCACTGGTAATCGTTGTGGTGACAGAAAAGACAAAGCTGTACCAGGTTGATCCCTATTATGTATCCATATCAGCATCAGCCGATATACTTCAAGCCTTGATTTGTAGAAGTTCCAAGTGTTACATTTGCAAGTAGGAATCAGATAAAACAATGCAGCAGAAACACTTGATGATGCAAAATCATTTCAAATTGGCTCTTAATGAGAACCAGTGACACTTGACAGATGGATGAACCAGATTTTCAGTATAAAAAAAATATTTATGCAAGAAAAGGGGAAAAGTAGAAGAACAGTGATAAAAGGCTATAAAAGGACCAGCACCTTTAGGTTTAGATAAAATCTATCTGAAGCATTTTGATATTGCACAGAGCATAGAACAAAAAGAAATCAACAAAGATACCAACTTTAACATGATGTGATCTTTTCACCTTTAATTAATGAACTGAAAAAATAGATTTTGAAATATAACATGATGTAAAAAGAAGGTTGATTTGTGATGGATATTTACCAAATCAAACACAATCATGGGAGAACAAGATTAATTTTCAGTAAATAATTTATCAAAGCAAACCAACAGAGCTAATACTTCTAATGGCACAAAAACAGCCAAAATATAGGAGACAGGTTGTTAATTACCAGACAAAATTGGGACCAATTTCTGAAAGCGACTTCTGCCATCCAGTTGCCCACATTTGGGGACCCTCCACAGCAACAGCAAAAGGCGTGAGTATTAAGAGAGACAGCATAGACAGACAGGCATAGTAGTTCATCCCGCTAACCGACTTCCCCTTCATGCCTCTTTTTGAGAAAATGTTCCGGAAAACGAACGCAAGGTTCGATATCATAGCACCCATAAACCCTGTAAGATGGCAAAACCAAACAGGCACCATCAGATAATTCATAATGGCATCTGCCAAACTCCAAGCAAGAAAAGCACTATCAATAACTCCAACTGCCTTTGAATTTGAAACGCACAACATGCATAGCAGGCGGCCCAAAGGGAGAGTGTCAAGTATTGAGAACTACAAGATATTCCTGGCAACTTAAAAATAAAATCAGCTACATATACTGCAAAATAACACAAAACAGCAAGAAATAACATCTAATACTCCAAAACCAGTCTTAACTGTCCATACTCCAAAATTCTTAATGTAAATGCCAAGTGATTGTCAACAGTTTGGGAAAAACAATTTCCTCAAACAACTATCAACTACTCACTAGCGAGATAATAATAAACTTACTAAAGGGCTAGTTAAAGCAACCTGAGAAGATCCACAATTAACATGTAAACTGTGAACTAAAAGAGAAGGATTTTCTTCAGCATCATGGAAGTACCATCTAATTAGTTGGCCAACTAGATCTTGCCAGTGTCTCAACTTACCAGTCATGTTGAAGTTTAGCTCAGTCACAGCAGCCAGGGCACAACCACCAATAATAGGGACCAGCGACAAATACACTGGAACAGGGAACGTCTCACCCAACAAGAACCTTGATACAAATACGCTGAATGCAGGCTCTCCGCTCTTAATAATGTGGGTGAACGACACCGCCACCTTCGACATGCTCACTGTTGCCGCCACATGACCTATTGTATGAGCTACTGCCACCTAACCCACATAAAAATTTAGTAAACAACCACTGGAAAGATCATTACGAACAGAATATATTCCAAAAGAATTAACTCCAAAACCTAGCTCTTCTCAGCAGATCGCAAGCTGTAAAAGCTTTCTGAAACTATTCGATACAATTAAAATCTCAAAAGGAAAAAAAAAAAAAACAAATACAATAAATAAAGTAATAGCACCAAAACCACAAACTTTTGCTAGTGTTGCATCAAAACATACAAGATAGAGGATTTAAAACAACAAATAAAAAAGACCAAATGGAATTCACGAAGAAAAACAAGAACTCGTAAGACCAAAACCTGCCAAAACATCAGTTTTCTCACTCTGGAGCCACAAAGCAAACAAAGAAAAGTACACACGGAAAGAAGCTCCAAAATCTAAACTTTCTCTCACCAAAACATCAGATAGCTACAGGTTATAAAAATACCTCTCTCAAATCTCAAAGTCACAAAAGAATCATAATTTCTCACCGGAAACAGAGCCTTCCAGAACTCAGGATCCGTCTTGGGCGCCTCGGCGATCCTGCTGGCCCAAGACCCGAGCATGATGAGCGACCCCGCCGCCAGCGAAAGTGTCGAGGTGAGCCACGGGTACGGGAACGCATTCAAAACCTTCTTATTATATATATTGAACACTACGTTCAACGCCCACCATGTCGCGAAATAGATCCCAATCTTCACCTTCTGCGCCGCGGCAGCCCGGGCCTCCTCGGAAGCCGGAACTGGCAGCCCTTCAGACCGGTCGGCCTCGTACGCACTGCGCCTCAGCAAGAGCCCTCGCTGGTTATCGGATTCGGCCACTCTGGGTCCCGGTCCGCCGCCGTCCAGAGAAGCCAGATAGAGGGGTTTGGAGGAGAGAGCTCCAGGGTTTCTGACGGGGAGGGTGGAGCGGAACGCCAGGAGGCCTCGCCGGACATCGGAGGCGGCGATGAGCGCTGGCGGCGGCGGGCGGGAAGCGGTGCGGATCATTGAGGAGATCGTAGATCGCTGGAGATGGATGGAGGAGAGGGTAGGAAGAGAGATCGGGATCGGCCCTGGCGGCGATGATTCCGACGCCGAGGAAGGAAAGGTCCGAGTTTTTTCGGAGTGCCAGGGGGAAAGCTGAGGGAGAGGGCGGTGCATTTAAAGCAGTGGGAGAGAGAATAGGTTGGTTTGGTATGGTATTCCTGAAATGGACCTGGTCATTTTGGGAATTTTGGAAATTTTATACTCCGGTAAAGCAGAGTTTTCAAAGAATCCCGTGGGAAGCCAGCATCTTCAGTTATGGCACCGGAGAATATCCCGCGTGCAGGGAGGGATCTAAAATATAACGTAAAAAGGAGGGGCATTTTGTGAAGTAACCAAGAGAGACGAGTCGGGTGCAATGAAGCGTATGCAACGTAGGAATGGCTTTCGCTGCCAGCAGAGGCCGGCAACCTTTAGAACGCGGTGAAAGGACTCGAATAAAATGACACTGAGAAATAGATATAATATTTTAATTAGTGAAATATCGTGTGAAAATGCTTGTTCTGAAGGGTTTTGAATCGAAATTGTTGTATTAATTGAAGCACTGGCGATTTGTCCTGACGTACGTTGGGCGGAGGTAGACGACATGGAGAAAGGATACAATATCAAATCAAATAATTCTCGTGAATTAAAATGAAAACAAAAACGAAGAAAAATTTTGAGCCGCGAAGCAGGCACATGTTGCTGTTGCCGCTGCTGGGGAGTATCGCTTGTCCGTCCAGTGGGGTTGGGGTTGCGTCCGTGCCTGCGTCGTTGTTGTTTATAGCTGGTGGTGACTGGGAATCTCAAATGCAACCCGTCCGCATCCCTGTCTTGGGGACGTGGGTCAAACCCCAGATAATGGACTTCACGTGAACTGATGGACGCACTCGCACACCAATTGACGACGCTTTTGCTCCGACAAGCACTACTAGAACGGTTTAGTTTGGAATTGAAATCAAAATCAATTTATTTTAAAATTATTTTTTTTATAAAATTAATATAATTTATTTTAGATTATTATTAAATTAAATTATTATAAAAAATTAAATAAGTTTTTGAATTTTAAATTATTAAAGTATTATTTTGATAAAAAGATATTAATTTACAAAAGTAGTTCACTAACCTTGATTCTAATCTTAATCTTGATTCCAAATCAAACGGTATCTTAGTATCTTCTCGCGTGCCATCCAATAGGCACTTCTATAACATCCGTGAAAAATTTTTTTAGCATTTCTTATGACATTTAGCGATATTACTCAACTTTTGATGATGCTTTTGATAAAGCCTCATCGATAACATGTATTAGTAGTGTTCCAAAAAGCAACGCGAATACTTATAGTTTATTTGTCTCAATTGTAAATTCAGTTGATCTACCTAAAAAATGAAAACTCAAAATTTATTTCTTTCCATTCAGATGCTCAAAATTTTCAAAAAAATTTAGAATTTATTCTCATTTTCATATTCAAAAACCATAACATGATGATTCATTCTATTAAAATTTTTACATATCAAATACCATAAAATTAAATATCATCTCTAATATTTTTTCTTTCAATACCTCCACCAGTAACTTATGAAGAGTAAGTGTCATTTTGTTGACAAAAAATGCTAACACAAACAAATGATGTTTCATTTTTCTTAGAAACCATACACCAATGAATAATCACCATAATGCTAACACTAAATGAAAGTTAACATTATAATAAACTTGATAGGTGTTTTTCTAAAAAATTGGTAGTAAGAAAATAAATGATCAGTTCAAATAATTAAAATGAACGAGAGAATAACTCCCTCGAAATTATTAAGGCAATTTTGCATAAGAAAAAGATTAAACTTGGTATATTATTATGCAATAAAGAAGTGAAGACACATAAATAATGAAGAGACACCCAGTCGAGAATATAACCATAAATTTAGCTAGAAAGAAAAATATATGAAACATTCACAATCAAGAATATAATCCTAAATCACTAAGAGTACTAAAACCACAAATAAAAATATATAAAACTGATTAACATTATTTACTTTCTAATAATCATCTACTTGCTCTCAAATAATTGTGATTTTTGCATTCAAATTATTAAAAAAGTGAAGCGAATATTATCATGAAGATGATAATACTATGTGATTCTCATAATTCTATCAATTTCAAAATCAAGATTAATTAATAACCTTGTGAACATAAAATTTGAACAAATTGAATTACATAACAAATATAAATTGGGTAACGTAAAGATAACTTCAAAAGCCTATATAAAGTTCTCCAACTGTATTATCAATGATTATAACTTTCAAATATTACATAAACTATCTCATAAGTAATATAAACAAATGATAATGCTTGTGCAAAATTTTTTTTAAAAAAAATAATTCAAATTGAAGTCCAAAATAGACTATCCAAACATATCCTAAGAGTTTATTCATCTAATTTCTCAAATTCATGCATTATTTTTTTGATTTTCAGAATTAATCCATTCTTAACCTAAAGTTTTGAAATCTATGACAAAATCAAACTCAAGATCTCCAACACAACAAACATTCATATTTTTCAATATTACAAATTAAAAATTTTAAATTGTGGGTAGAAATCACTAAATACTTTAGTGGAATTGAAGAAATGGGTATTTGGATTCGCTGGAAAATAGTGATGTTGATTGGCAATGCCAGAGGAGGCCAACGCGAGAAAAATAAATCAAATCTATATTTAATTTGAAGTTAAGATTTAAATAAAAAAAGTTAAATTTAAATCGATTTATGCATTCACTTCTTTACATGATAAATTGGAATATTCAAATATAATAGACGGAAAATATTTAAATATAACAAATTAAGTAAAATTCGAATGCCCAAACAGTATGTTCGACGCAGCCAAATATATCTCAATAACAACCTTGTTTTGAAATCATCGGAAAAAACCATGGTGGCAAAGAAGGGTGAGGATCAAGGAACTGGTTGATCAAACCGATGATGAAACCCATCAGAAATCGAGTTAAATGCAAAAAATTTTAAAAAAAAAAATCGGATTTTTACTGTGAATTAATTATTGCAAAGAAATCTATTATTTTGACGAAATTGCAAATATGTCACCGGCAAAGGCCATGCTGCGTCGCTAGCGCCTGTGTAGATGGATCAAATGTCTGTTCAAAATATGGAAAACGATTGTGTAAGGTGTACTTGTTTGGAATAATATAATTCTTTTTACGAGAATTACAGGATTTAAATAAATAGCTTTTTAGAAATTAAGTCAATAGTTGTTAAGCACTGAATTGATTATTTACAACTATTTTTTTTTTGAAGAAAATTGGTTTTTCTGGCCTCAAAATAAGGTAGAGTAAGATATGTTGAAGTTATGTGTTGGGACAATCCTATAACATTCGGTTTAAGCTCAACTCTTCCTTAAACAAACCACAAAATATGATCTATTTATACCCATATACTCTTTTTATTATTCATCAAATATCCTATGCATTGCATATAACTTTATAGGAAAAATTATCAAAAATTTTCCTGAGAATTTTTCATCTTTTTAAATTACGGATCAATTATTGTTTTATGAACTGAGTTGTTGCACTTGGATTTCAACTATAGATGCCTAGATCTACCTTCTAAATAGTGGATGAGCTCAAATCAAGATAAGTCCCTTTGCCATAAAAATTGTCATGTGCTATATATATATATACGGCTATAACTTCCAAAATAAACCTGGTGATGACAGAGCTGAGATGGTCAGTGCAAATCTGAATTTGGGTTGAACGGGTTGAACCGGGCCAGGTCAGACAGCCTTCTGAAAAAAAATTCTATTTGGAGAAAATGAGCATACACGAGGCAATAATGGCAAACAAAACAAGTAGCCACAAAATACAGATATAAGAAGCCATGAAAATAGGAAAACTCGTTAATCTAAAAGAAAAGATACAGAGGCTCAAGTTTCATAGAAAGCAAAATTAAAACTCATTGTAGGTTTTCCATTTGTCTCAAATGGATAGTAGGCACAACAACAAAATGCAGATGCATGCAATTAGAAGAGGGATGTGCCCTTTCCCTTCTTGTCTCCGCCAATCTCAAAATGCTTGCATCTCTGTCACCAAATTATCGAGAACATCAGGGTATGAAAAAACAATATTAAGAACAAGTATAAATATTATTAAGGTAACCTTTATTGGGTGCTGTGATATGGGCTTGCAACTTTGGCATTGGAGCTTCAACACAATCTTCTTTGTTGTTTTAGCCTGAACATAATTTTGCAAACTGTTATGCAAGGATGAAATGGACAGGGTTATAACTAAAGAATCTCTACAGTTAAACTCAAAAGTTTGAATTGCCATCATGGAAGTGTCAGTTGCATATTAATGTAAAGCATGATGAGGAAACATACCTTTTTGTGAAAGACAGGCTTGGTCTGGCCACCATAACCGGACTGCTTTCGATCGTAACGACGCTTTCCCTGGACAGACAGACTATCTTTGCCCTTCTTGTACTGGGTAACCTTGTGCAGTGTGTGCTTTCTGCACTCCTTGTTCTTGCAGTAAGTCTTCTTTGTCTTTGGAACATTCACCTGGGAAACATATTACATATATTGTCATCAGATGAAGCTGAGCCTAATTTTATTCCAAAGAATTGAAATAAAGTCCTAGTGAACATTAAAACATGTTTCAAATATCGCATAACATGCACAACACTGCAGAATTCAAACATTTAGGTCATCTCATCAACTATGAATGTTGAATCAAATCTGAAAGGTTGAACCGCACAGGAGGATATTTCATATTAAACAACATTGGTAGAACTGATGCAAAACACATCACAAATAATCAGCTGAAACAGCATGTTATTCAAATAAAAACATATGAAGATGAACATACAGCAACATTAGCTATTCATTTTATTCTACCAATCACAGCAACCTAAAATTTTTGAGGGCTTATATTCTACCTTCAAATGAAAATTTGCGGATTTAGTTATGGATACCATCTATTTCAGATTTAACTGCACACATGCAGACCTAACATAAATGGAAGGGAACCAAAATTAAACAATTTTACCACAGCAACAAACAGTATCTTAGTAATGATTCTTATATCTCCGACAATCCAAATCTAAAGAGTTTGTACCATTTAGCTTGCTCAAATCCTCCAAAATCGCTTGCAATTTTATATGTGCACAGTTGCTAGACCAAATTACAACCTGCCAAAGTAATGAAACAATCCACTCCATTTTCATATGAATAAAAATCTCTTCTACCAGGAAATATACAATTTTTCTGGAATCACCACAGCCACCGTATTAATTCAGCAAAAAATTTCAATCCAAGCAGATTGCTGAAGAAGCATCTTTAATCTAGAATTAAAACCAGAGTTGTAGCACAAAAATCTAAATCTCGAGTAGCAATCACCCCAGAATCATCTAAATCATTCGAAACCTATAGGAAGCCAGATCAGTGTCAGACGAAAGGATTCAGGAACAGGGAGCAAGCGCAGCAAGAAAATTTATTCATAATTTTCGCCTAAAATCATGAAAAATAGGGGGGGAAAAGGGCTCACCATGGCTGCGAGATCGAACGATTCTCTCGGGCTGCGAAGAAGAGCAATAAAGGGACTCGCGGTATCGACCGAGTTAGGGTTTATAAATGCTTTTTGGCGGGGGCGCACTCGCGAAATTACATCTGGACCACCGATCTGAAATTACATCAGCCGTCCAAATGTTGGACCACAGTGCACATGGTCTGATCACGGACCGTTGATGGTGGATCTTTATACGAACGGCGGAGACCCTGCCGGAATGACAGTCCATTTGTGAGTTTAGGCGGCCCATGTCGCCTCCATGATTTTATTATGCATATTTTTTATACACATTTTTACTGCTCTTTGGGAAAAAGATAAATTGTACATAGAAATGATCAATTTCATGGAATAAAAATATTAGAAAATTAGCTTGAATCTCAATCTTATCGTATAAATCAACGGTTTTATCTCTCTCAATTCCATTGCATGGCGGACTGCATACTTTTTCCTTGAAAAATAAAAAAACTAAAAATCAACCAAGTGTCAGTCAAATTTCTCTGAGTGTTGCATGACAACCTGAAGATCTTGGCTGTGCTGAACTTGAATATTTTGTTTGATATTTTTATTCCTGAGTAGAACTCGAGAAGAACAATGCTGTGCTCGTCGCCCTCGCAATGTTCTTGCCTGCACGATCAACAAAATCAAATGAAGTTTCTTCTTGGCCATATTATTGTGTGTATTCCTGTTGAATCGCATTTCAGCTAATCTATCATGATGAAAACTAGCAAGAACTTGCACCACAAGACCCTGTCTTTAAGGGAACATGCACAACTACAATATTTTTTGTGTAACTAGGTATGTTTCGAAGAGTATATATGCATACAAAATTTTTTTTCATGGAATATTTATTAGAAAGCTATGAGATTACCTCGATTATGATTGTCCACTGCATGTGAAGATGAAGCTGAACCAAAATCGTCAAGCATTGTCCCAACTAAAACTGTAACTTTAACTCGTGACGCACTGATCATCCTGCGAGACATAAAAAAAAAAGCAAAAATAAGTTTGAATTTCGGCAAATTGCAACATAACCAGATTTTATTGTAAGAACTAAGAAGCCGAAGCTTCACAGAACGATCCAACTCATTGCAGCCTCTTTGATGTTAACAGGACTCGTCTCCAAAGATTCATCTAACTCTCCTCGCGTCAACCCATTTCTCATCAGATGCATATAAATTTAACGTCAATATATGTACTAAATTGTTGGTTTGGCCTGCAACCACTGCTTTTGCTACTGCAGCCAGACCTAATTGAACAAGCCCAAAAGTCGGACACGAACTGACGAAGGTCCTCCGTACTTGGGGACTAGCTTTGAACCCAGTTTCCTGGACAAAATTTACTGCTGCTCCAAACAAGCCAGAACGCCCAAAAGCATTGACAACACAGGCACAGTGTTCTACTTCTGGTCTTATTCTGTGTTCATCCTGCATAATGTCATAAAATCTTATTACCTGATCAACAAGGCCACGATGGCTGCAACCCGCAGGGAGGGCAAGAAAAGTAATCCCATCACCACTGAATAGTTCTTTCACATTTCGATGGTGTGCATGTCCAGCAAGCAATGCATTCCACATGAAAATATCACATTTAGAAGCTCCCTGGAAGTACCTAACTGCACTTTCTTTGATTCCACACTTGGAATATATGTCAGTAAGAGCACTACCCACAGATTCATCTTCTCCTGGTCCATATTTTGTAACAAAGGCATGAAGCAATTTTCCAGTGTCTGTGAATGGCATTTTTGCTGAGGCAGTTAGAGCACTTGCAAGAGGGAAGTGATTTGGCTTGACTCCACCTTGAAGCATTTTCACAAGCTCGATCAAAGCCTCCTCCCTGTATCCAAGCTTTGTGTAAGCTGAAATCACGGCAGTCCAGGAAACCACATCATGCTTAGTCATTGTTTGGAACAGTTCAGTCACTTCAAGTAACCTCCCACATTCTGAATAAAGAGATAGAAGTGCAGTCTGGACTGAGATATCAGCTTCACAGCCTGATTTGACTACAAAAGCATGAACTTGTTCACCCTGATGGATGGCCTGCAAATCAACGCATGCCACGAGAACACTGAGGCATGCAACTGAGTCAGGAATAGTGCCTTCTTTGTTCATTAGGCGAAAAAGTCTAAGAGTTTCCATGGAGAACCCATTTTGAGCATTGGCTGAAATCATTGTAGTCCACGATAACTTACTGCGATCATGGTCAATTTGTTGAAACAACTTAAGCGCCTCCATCGATCCACACTTTGCATACATATCCAACAGCGAATGAATGACACAAGAGTCAGATTCAAATCCAGACTTACATATTGTACAGTGGAGCTGACTGCCAACCCGGAAAGCACTTCAAATCAGCTGCAGCAGCGAGGACACAGGCTTAAAAACACATTATATTTGGCCTCAACTTCATGGTAAACCCAAAAGAAGGCATCCATGGCACCGTGAAAACATTTGATGTTGGTGTACCCCTTGATCAACGTAGTCCAAGATATCACATTTTTGCTTCCCAATTGAACCAACAAATCGAAAGCGGCATCTACTCGATCACAATTTACATACAGACTGACAAGAGAGTTCTCCACAGAATCATCACCCTCAAATCCAAACTTGACAACCATGGCTTGAACTTGTATCCCCTGTTCCCACAGTTCACAGCCATCAATCCCACCCAGAAAGTTAGCAAGGGTAGCCCTGGTAGGCATCATATTTGATGCCAAAAATCATCCCTGAACATCACAAACGCTTCTTCAAAAAAAACCACCTTTTGCGAGCAATTTAATCACTGTACTAACAAAGACGATATCTTTACACTCCAAACCATCAAACACTCTCTTACATACGGGAAAGGAGTGAAATTTAGCATAGAACTCTACAATCCCATTTGCAACAAAAGCACTGTCACCAAAACCATAGTTGGTCACAACTCCGTGAACAGCCAATCCGTAGCCAAAATATCGCCAACCACCGAAACCTCTAAAAACGCTCGTGAAGCTGAATTCGTCAGGAGACACTCCACGCAACATCTCCTAAAGAAGCACAGAGCATCCGGAAACGATCCAGACAGGAAATACCCGTCGACAACGGTGTTTCAGGAGACGACATCTCGTTGGGGCATTTCGTCGAGCACCATGCGGGCGTCGCCGAAGGAGCGGCGCTCTGAATACACGTTGGCGAGGCTGTGGGAGAGGAAGAGGTGGGGGTTGGTGATGGACTTGAAGATACGGGAGTGGAGAGCTTTGCCATTGGAGATTTCTCGTGCTTCCGCGAAGTCCAGGAGGCAACCGGCGAGGTTCTTCTGGAGAAGAAAAAACTCGAGGCACGACGACGTCCGGGAACGCATGCATCTCCGTGTGTCGCACAAGAAGGGCAGCCTCGTTAAATTGACGTGAATTGGGCGGCCGGTCCAGGCATTTTATATGGCCGGCTGTTACACCCGCTGTGAGTGAGTGGTAGGTGTCACCATAACGAGATTATGTAATAGACCTCATGATCTCAGAGGTAATGGAGTGCCTCCAGCGTGTGTGTATACGGACAACACACATACGAGCAAATAATCAACTGTGGTGATCGGTGCCACTACGAGGAGTATCATGCGAGAGAGCGCATGATCATGCGAGGCGACAGACTGCCTCCAATATATATATGTGCGGGCAACACACATAGCAGTAAGTGACAGCGTCATAAAATGTTCGGATGGAGACCCGAACAGCCCAAACAGTTCTGCAGAGCAAGCAGCGGGATAGGTTGGCTAAAGTGAGCTGCAGGAACATGTGAACAGCCTAAATACTTGGCGTCGCAGGCTGAAGACACGTGGCTGCAGCCTGGAGAAACCAGAGCTGCAACTGTTAAGGGACACGTGGCCAGCAAAGAGGCAATTGAGGGCTCGTGAGATAGGTGGCAGCAGCTCAGACAGTCAACTAACTGCCAGGAGAACATGGCCTTCAGCGGTTGAACTACAGGGAACGGTTGAACTACAGGGAGAATATTGTGAAATATGTTCTCCATAATCTCCAACAGTTATTCACAACAAAATATATGTATTATAAATAGACTAAGGGGTTTATTAAGTTGGACACACACACAGATAGAGAGATTTGTAGTGTCACTCCGTGTTAAGAGTTGTATTTTTTTTTATATGAGCAATAAAAGGTTGGTAAAGTTGCTGTACTTCTTTTTTTCTTTATACTTTTGTAGGCTTATACAAGTTTAACAGATTGAGGTGAGCGAACCTTGGTATCATCACGGGTAAAATTTTAAAATAGTAGTTTGGCTGGTCTGACACCGGCCCATTACGAATTTAAATTTGGAAATAGAATGCAGGTAAATGAACCAAACCGAGGGGTATGCTCCGTATAAGTTCTCACTCCTTGTGGAAGCCGTAAAGCTTCGCCGACTTCTGTCGCCCTCTCCGCTGGTAACTGCTCTTCAATCTATCTGTCTCCTCGTCGATCTTCCTGGATTCTCGTTAATTTTGCTTTACGATCTTTTTTTTTTTCTGCTCAGATCTGAAAGCTTGTTTTTATTTTTCTCAGGTCTGAAAGCAGGAGCGCGGGGACATAATCATCGGATCGCATGTCGCTTGTGAGTCTAAAGTTTCGATTTTGCTCGATGTTCGTCTATATTTTTGAAATTTGCTTCCTTTGGAGATTTGTTAGATATCAATATGTTATTTTGTGCATTTATTTAATGTCTTCTTGCTTTTGAGTTTGCGAATTTGGGAAGCTCAGTCACTTGGAGAACTTGTTTTTGGATGAATGGGAAATTTTTGAATTAGGGTTAAGAATATATCCTTTAGAATTCGTTGATGCTTAGATTTATAGATAGTGGAATTATTTTGTGATTTGCAAGCTCTGGATATTTTCTTTTAGGCTACAACATTACCTATTTTGCGTAGAATCCATTCGTCTGTTGTCGTTAAAACTAGTGTTTGGTTGTTAAATTTCGAAAAAGATTCAAATATTGTGATTTATAGGTTTTGCATGCTGGAAGTGGCAACAAGAATGCTTTGAAGGCGCTTATTGCTGCTGAATACAATGATGTCAATGTTGAACTTGTGATGCCGAATACAATGGTGTCAATGTTGAACTTGTGGAATTTTGAAATGGGAGTGTCCAATAAGACATCTGAATTTCTTAAGCTGGACCCTTTGGGGAAGGTAATGTAAGCCTTTTTATTAGGAGCTCTATTTCATGAGAGATGCCTTTTTACTGTATGTTATTGATGCAGATCCCTGTACTGGAGACACTAGATGGCCCTGTTTTCAAGAGTAATGCAATTGCACGCTACAGTATGGCAAATTCATATGCATGCAATTACCAATTATGTATGATATATATATATATATATATAATGATGTGTTTTCTGTTCTTTTTTCCTTTTGTCTGCAGTTGCCCACCTCAAGGCTGACAATCCTCTTTATGGGTCTTTGCTGATCGACTATGTAAGATAGTGTTTATAATGAAGTTTTGTTCGTATTATATGGAGTGGTTCACTCTTGACATGTGTTTTCAGGCACATGTGGAGCAATGGATTGATTTTGCAACAACAGAAGTTGATGCAAGTATTGCACGGTGGTTATATCCAAGAGTTGGATGTGCTCCTTATATTCCCGCTGTTAGTTTGAACCATAAAACCCTGTTGTCTTGCTATGGAAATTCTTTTATTTCATTTCTCATTTGGATGTGTTCTTGGTTGTAGGCTGAGGAGTTTGCAATTGCTACTCTGAAGAGAGCACTTGGTGCTTGAACACTCATCTTGCTGCAAATACATACTTAGTTGGACACAGTGTTACTCTGGCAGATATTATCATGACATGCAATTTATACCTTGGTATTGCTCAGGTGATGATAAAGAGCTTCACTTCAGAATTCCCTCACGTTGAAAGATGCTTTTGGACTATGGTTAATCAACCAAATTTCCGCAGGGTGATGGGTGAGGTGAAGCAAGCAGAAGCTGTCCCTCCCATGACATCCCAAAAGAAGCCTGTTCAATCTAAAGAGCCATCAAAGCCAAAAGAAGTGAAAAAGGAGGCCAAGAAAGAGGAGGCACCCAAACCTAAGCCAAAGGTGGAAGATGTTGCTGATGAAGAGGAGGCACCCAAACCTAAACCAAAGAATCCCCTTGGCCTGTTGCCACCAAGTAAGATGATACTGGATGAGTGGAAGAGGCTTTATTCAAACACAAAGAACTAATTTCCATGAAGTTGCCATCAAAGGTATCACTTTATGTTTTTTGGGTATTTTTCCCCATTCTCAGTTAATAATAAAACTAGAATGTTCACTTTTGTAGGTATATTTGTTTACTAGTTTTAAGATTTATGGTATCATGTATTTATGTTCATGTTTTGCTTTACTCACAGTAATTTCTATGCAATTAATTATGTATTATGCCATTGTTTCTGTTTGATAAGCAGGCTCCTATTATTCAATACCCATTGTTTTACATGATTATAAGTTTCCTTGTTTTCTGCTTATATTGATTTGCTTAAGCTTTTCCTTGAATAGATGTTCTTCAGTTAATGTGCATTCTGCAATCTGTGTTCAGGTGTATGTAACTGATCATTTATTATGTTTGCGCAACCATTGTTCATGACATTGCCAAGACATTTTATGTACTAGATTGAGGTTTAAGGCTTCATTTACATAATGATTCTCACTTTCTGCTCAGTCTTTTTCTTTTGCTTTTTGGGTGAATTCATTTTAATTGGTGTGCTTTTTGTTGTTCAGGGTTCTGGGATATGTATGGCCTGGATTGATACTCCTTGTGGTTCTGCAACTACAAATACAACGATGAGAATACAGTCTCATTTGTGACCCTGAACAAGGTCAGCGGCTTTCTGCAGCGCATGGATTTGGCTCGCAAATATGCATTTGGGAAGATGCTTGTAATCAGTTCCAAGCCTCCATACAAGGTGAAGGGCCTGTGGCTCTTCCGTGGCACAGAGATCCCTCAGTTTGTGCTGGATGAGTGCTATGACATGGAACTCTATGAGTGGTCCAAGGTTGACATTACTGATAAGGTGCGGAAGGAAGGTGTCAATGCAGTGATTGAGGACCAAAAGCCCTTCGAGTGTGAAGCCTTGTTGGATGCCAAGTGCTTCAAGTGAGACTAAGACTCAACCCATTTTATCGATTTTGGTTAGGAATTTGGGTTGTTTTATAATATTGTGAGTCACAAGTTTAAACTCTATAGTGTAATTAACTAGTTGATTTTCATTGTCTTCTATGTTTTGAGATTGCAACTGTTTTAATCTTGTTTAGTCAATTTTGTTTTTTATGTTTTTTTTTTTTTTGCTTTGCTTTGATAGCATTGAGGAGTTTCTTTCTCTTTAAAATTCAGAGGTTTAGATACACTGCCAGCACTTTTTTATAAATTTTGATAGAATGTTCAACTATAGACATTTGTGAAGAACCAAATAGTAGGCAAATAAAGTTATAAATCTGATTCTGTTGCATTAGATTGTGATCAGGCTTGAGTTGTTAAACATTTAGTATAATAAAATGTGGTCAAAAAATATTAATTCTTCCTTTGATTACTCTATGCTGTCAATGATTTTGTTATTTTAGCTGTTGATCTCCTTTTGGGTGGATTCTGTGGTGGATAGCTTAATCTGTTTTTCAAGCTGACGTCCTCTGAGGAGTCCTTGGTAAATTTGACCTTCTAATCCTCATAATTCTTCTGATTTCTTTAAGACCAGTGATTTTCTCAAACTTATTTTCAGTTCTTACTGGTTAATGGAAAAAAGGGCAGAAACCAGGAAGCAAAAGCGATCACCAAGCAGAAGTAGCGGATGAAGCCTGCATGATGATCCGTTAGTTCTGATTACCATGGAGATCCTCCTCACTCTGAGATCCTCGAGACAATCGGATCTGATTTCGTTGCATACATCTACAAGTTTCTGATTCAGCAAGATATCAACTCTACCCCTGTGGCATGTAAAAGCCTCATGCTGATAATTAACGAGTAATACATAACCAGAAATAATGAAAGATAAAAACTCAGTAGCTAAAAAACACAGCAACATTGAGAAGACTGCCTAAATTGTGTATGAATCACATGAAGTAGAACCCCATCAACATTCAATCACACCACCAATATGCAACAGAAGCATTCAAGTATACGTTCAGGCTCCAACTGCCCCATCCAAAACCCCATAAAAGCATCAACGTGGAGTCATACCAAAGAACATCAGCAAGAGGATACCTACTCCTTCCTGTCATCAACTAAGATGGCAGCGGCAGCAGCATCTCCTGTGGAAATTGGCACCCGGGGCACAGTCGCATCCCTGGTCTCCAAAGAAATTGTGTACTTCCAGCATCTAAATCTGATGGTCAGAAAGTGCCACTTAAGCTGAAGACAAGCGTCACAGATGTGGCATCCAGCAGTAGAGTGTCGAGAAGCATTTGAGTTTCAATGCAGTGACAAAGAACAAAAAAAAGATGGTAACTGGCGATGGAGGATTCCTTCCAAGCATTTGTTCTGTGGTGGATATCAATAACACAGTCATCCGGGTGGAGAGGTTCTCAGGAAACAAGAAGCCGCCTCAGAGCTAGGCAGTGGACTCGGAGAGCTTAGAGAAGCCAAGTTTCTTGAGCCTGCTGCTCAAAGGATTGCTGCACTTGAGGTCCACAACTTCGACGATGTAAGGATTTGCCTTTTTCTCATCTTGATTGTTGCTCCTCTCTGCAGTTATGTCTTCGGAACCTAGCATAGGAACTTGGGGTTCATTTTTCCAGGGACTGTGTTTTGGTTTCTGACCATTTGCCTGGTTTTTGTGTTCACTGTTGCAGTTGCTGCCATTGTTGCTGCTTTTTGACTGTGATTTCCTAGGATTATAGCCACATGGTACTGAAACTGGGGCTGATTGAGATTTCTTTCGGGTAGAAGACGATGCTCGTGGTGCTTCTTTCATGGCTTCCAGCTCCTGGGACATCAAGGAGCTGACTGTGCCAGTTGTCCCAACTTTGATCAAGCATCCATTGCTATCGGTGGCATCAGGCTTTTGGGGTGTCATTTCTTTGTTGCAAGTGGAAGGGGATTTAGCCATATCTTTTGCTAGATGCGACCAGTCAATTGCATTCGAATAACTGAGATAACAGGGCACAATATGTATCTGGTAAATAAAATTACGAAAAATTAACTATTAGACTTGGCTATAACAATATGCATGAACCTTCTAAACTGTGAATAAGAAAGCAAAACTAAGTAACTGACTGAAGAGAGATGCTAGTTACTAGAATGCAAATATTAGAACTAAAGCAATTGGATTCATGTAGGGCCCGAGAACAGCTGATTTAGGTAGAAAGATTACGACACATAATATTAGGTTTATGTCCTCTGCTATGACAGATGAATTCAAACATAAATGAGGCGCAAGAATATGCTACACATAGCAGGATACCCAATCTATCAGGTTCATCATTTAAATAGACTGGCCACTGATTCATAATAAAGAAACAAAAACCTGGCAAAAAAAAATTAAGACCTGAAAAAGGAATTACTAAATAGGAGCCTGTTTCACATTTGAAACTTCTGCCTTAAAGGTCTAATTAACATTTTATAATCATTTAGCATAACTATCACCGCTTAAAAACATTCAGAGTATGTGAGTCTAAGAATGCAAAAAAAGTGAGCATATCCCATACTGGATGCAATTCTAAATGAATGAGGCGAACTTTGATCAATGTTTTCAAGAATGCATCATGACAAAATGATTTCCAACCTAAAGAACCTTACGCTGCAAAAAACAATCACTTGCATAATCAAGTCATTCAACAAGTGCCTTCGGTGTTACACATAATTTTAGATCCCATTTGCAGAAAAAGCAAGAACTTGTAAGCAAAAGGTAAGGCGAGAATCTCTATGACTGTCTGAAAGTTACCAAATTCCTGATGTCGTAAAGGATTTTGATTTTTGTTTCTTTGAATTGACGTCAAGAACAGGTTTCAATCCTAAGAACAGCTCCTATTAGAAGAGCAAAATGCCTCATTTCAACTATCAGAAAGCAAAACCCTATCCCATGAATCAAACTTAAAAAACTAAAACCCTATCCCACGGATCAATCTTAAAAAACTACCTCCTTGCCCATAGCAAAAATTAATGAAAAAACACTCGAAACAAATAAAAAACTCATGTTTTTCCACGAGATCCTTCTCAAAAAAAAAAAAATCTAAAAGAAACACTTCTAATGAAAAAATATTCATTAAAAACCTCCAACAACAAATCAACAACAGCTGAAAAAAAAATAAAAGAAAAAGATAGGAGAATGGGAGATCTTAACAGAGAATGCCGATGCTCAGCTCAGAAGAGTCTGATCTCCACCTCCATTGCTTTTTGAGAAAAGAATGAAAAAAGAAAATCTTTGAGACGAAGACAGAAAAAGGATCGTGAAAAGAAGTGGGAATAAAGGAAGAGTGGGGAGCTTGAAGCCTTGAACAGCGTGTTCTTCGTGGTCGTGATGTGCGGGGCATCGAATCCCATGGACCACGTGTTTTGTCCTTTTCATTTTTCCTCTTTTTCTGATTTTTAAACTCGGTGTTCTCCGGAACAACTTAACTAACCTACTCCAGTGTAGGAATTGAAAATTTGCATATATATCCTTGAAAACACATAAAATTGCTTTGGTACGTTCTTCAGATTTAAAGAATTTGTACAAATCCACTTGTGATTCGCTTTGGTCGAAATTCGTTTTAGTTAAAACATGTACTCCTTAAATAATAATTCCTTAGAACAGTAAAAAAATCAATTTTGTCCTTATACTTTTGAAATATTCTTGAAAAAATTTAAAAATATGATTGTAATATTTTCATAAGTATAGGTATAAAAGTAAAAATATCTTTTGACACTTACCGAAACAAAAAAAGATAGTTATTTTTCTTTAAAAAATAGAATAGAATTTTCAAAACAAATTAACTAAAGGGCATGTACAAATTTTTAAATGTGAGGGACATAAAAGTAATTACAATTTTTATAGGGTATGCATGCAATTTCATATATTTCTATGTGTATCCATGCAAAAATCCCAAAAGATAAAAAAAAAAAAAAGGGAAAATGATAAGATATTTTATTACAATTATTTGATTTTCAAGAAAACCTAAAAAAGATCCCCAGAAGTGTGTTTTTCACTAGTTATAATGGGGAAGAAGCCAGATCCATAATTTGAGTGAAGGGGAGGGGCCCACCACCCCCTCCGTAAGACTGTAACTGGGGAAGTGCAGTTCGTAAAAAGTAAGGGCTTCATCGTATGTACCATCACCTTGTGAAGGTGTGGGGAACGTTTGAAGCCCATTTGCGGCTGTCTTCCTGTCTCAGATCATGGTGCCCATGGCACATGCTTTCGACATGGACATTCACAACCAGATCAGTCAGATAGTGAAATTCGAAATTTAATTCAGAAATTATATGCATTTTCAGCAATTTATTGCCTGAATCTTCAGTTTGAAAAGAAAAGTTATTCATAAGAAGAAGCAGGATAAAGCATGGAACATAAGAAAGAACAAAGAGATCACTCGGTCGAGAACTCGAATAGCATACAGTGCTTATACTTCTGCCCAGGCTGCACCACCACAGACGGGAAGTTAGGATGGTTGACGGCATCCGGGAACCCTTGAGTCTCCAAGCACAGCCCTGCTTGCTTTCCATACTTTGCGCCTTCTTTACCCACAATATTATCCAAGAAATTCCCAGTGTAGAACTGGACTCCAGGGGCATCTGTCCATAGATTAAGGACCCTTGAGCTCTTGGGATCCTTCACCTTTGCTGTGTGCTTCAAACCTGACTTCTCTTCTCCGCAATCCAGCACATAGTTGTGATCATATCCTCCGGGAACTTCGTTGATTCTGCTCCCAACCTTAGACACTTCTATGAAATCAAAAGGAGTACCAGCAACTGGCTTGATTTCGCCTGTGGGGATTGCGGTGTTGTCGACAGGAGTGAAGTAGGAAGCCCATATCTGAACTGAGTGGTCAAGAATGTTGCCGGAGTTGTGACCTGCTAGGTTCCAGTATGTGTGCTGGGCTAAGTTGATTGGAGTAGGCTTGTTCTTTGGTACAGCTTCCATGTCAAGTCTAAGGGAGGTGCTTGAAGGAAGAGAGTAAGTTGCAGTAACAGTAACTTCTCCTGGATAGCCTGATCTTAATAAATAGAAATGGGAAAAAAAAAATCACAATTTAAAGACAAAATTATCAGATATATATTGCCAAGAAAGGAAAGAAAGGAACATACCCTCCTCACCATCCTTGCACTCATATTTAAAGGTAACTGATGGGATTTCCCCGGTACTACGTTCAGTGACATCCCACAGCACCTTGTCAAAGCCTTTATTCCCACCTGAGGATTTTTTTATAATTTTTTCAGATGTAATCAGAATAGTTAATGACAATAACATCTGCAGTTCATTATGATGGTCAAAATTGGAGCATCAGATGTTAAGTATCTTGAATTTGCACACAATGGCAGAGCTTCTTTCATCTACATCAGAAGAATACCTACTTATTGAATTTCTTGGAATTTGTCTTGGATTTTTCCAAGTGAAACTTGTTAGACATAGGGCACATTAGGAAAAGGGGGAGATGGAAAAATAGAGGAAGCAAATGATAGATCTTGTTCATGTAATTGGCTCTTTATCCAATCTCTCTCTTTCTATCATGCAGCTCATATTCACCCAGGTTTTGTAATTTGTATAGCACGCTGCCAATGAATGAAGAAGTGTTTGTTATGAATACGTCAAAACCAAGCAGTAGGCATCAGAATCCTAAGACACTCATCCTGACGCAGCTTGGCAGTGATTAGGATACCAGAGAAAAAAACAGCAGAAAACCAAAAAAAGCAACATTGTAAAGGGAAGGAAAACACCATCCATAACGTAGTCTTGAAACAGGAATTTTTCCAGAGACCAGAAACAAGGAACTTAAATGATGTGTAAACAGTGGTACCTTACATGTATATTAGATTTAAAAGAACTAGGACTGGATAGTGATGATTCTAAGGGTGCATAAAGCCATGATATCAGGAAATATACTGAATCAGACAAACATAACAGACATGGCTATTTTGAATATGGAACCACAGAAAAGGTTGGAAAGCATATGATAGATTCAAGATTCATATGGTTACACTCAGGTCAGTTGGAGCAGACTCAGCAGACCAAAGAGAATTTAAGGCTGAAAGACAAAAAGACCATCTGATTCTGATCTCAATGGAAGAGCTGACATACCACAAAGCGTTATCCATGAACAGCAATATAAATAGTTTAGATAGATTAGACATTTAGAAGTAAGAATGATTTGCCATGTGAGGTAGTGATCTGCCTTTTCCAATGGATGTTGAAAGCCAAAAAATCAGATTCTGCTCATAAAAATCATCCTATCATCCCACATTGTCATTATTTTTCTGATTGTGCTAATCAATATCATCCCATTTATGTAATGTGCATCAGGAACCAAAACACCATAATGCTAACAGATAACAAGTTCAATTCCTATACACCACAAGAATTTCCACTCCAAATGACGACACAACCATAAGAAGCATGAACAATCACATGCACCATCATCCAAAAACTGCATAGGAGAGTAAAGAAATTGTTAACCCGGAAGAGAAACTGAAATTATCACCATGAAGACTGTTGGGTGGGTTGTTGATTGGCAGCGAATACTCCACTCCATCGAGTTTAAACTTCCCCTCTTTAATTCGATTCGCCACCCGCCCAACAATGCATCCAAAGTAAGGCACATTGCCTTTCTGCTAACAAATTCATTAAAGTAAATGAGTATCCCCACAATCCATAGTTCCCCTGAATTTTGCTGAACAGAAGAGATGCATCTAGAATTCCCAACCATAATAAAAAACAGGAAAGAAAATATCCAAAATGACCAGTTCAACCAAATGCTTAGATCATTCTCATAAAACCCTAAATTTTGATAATTTGGGGAAAAGGCACCAAGGGGAAAATAAAATTTGCATTTTGGACACAGCCAGTGAACTCACCACATAGATATCAGGAGAGTCGAATCCAAGCACCACATCAGAGAGATTCCCTGAAACCGAAGAGAAAAATCGGATCAAAAATTGCATCTTTTTTTAATCCCCAAATCACTGGCGAACATCTTCTCGTATAAGAATTAACGAAGAATCACTGGAATTACGTGGAAATGGAACGGAAAGGAGGGACCTTTGGCATCGGGGACGAGGAGGGAGGTGATGATGGCGCCGAAGTTGGTGATTTTGGCGGTGATGGTCCCGTTGCTCAGCTCGAAGACCTCCGGTATCTGGGCCGCCGCCATGGTTTTCTTCTCCGAAAATAGCTTCCTAGATTCCTACTTTTTGCTTTTTAGGTCGAAAAAACGAGAAAAGTATGTAATCTTTGGAAGCGAATCGAACGAGGAGATCTGCAGAAGAGGCAGTTACCGGGTTTGTGAATATCCTGATTAGACTTAATTGGCCACGCGGCAGCATTTTATTGAATGCATGAGGATATGAACAGAGAATAACGAAATGATGAACGATCAGATTAAAAATGACAAAAAATGATAAAAGAAATAAACAAAAAAAATGAAAAATAATCAGCGATGGAAAATAGGGGAAATTTAGACAAAATTAAATCTTTGTGCTTTTATTTTGGTTCGGCGAGGCGGTGTACAGGCTGATTTGGTTTTCATTATGAAATTTTAAAATAAAACCTTTAATATGGGCTTTAGAGAATGCCCCGGAAAAGATAATAGTTGTTATTTCGAAGTAAGGCTGTGGGAAAAAATCAAAAAATCGGTATACTAAATTGCATTGGTTGAGAATAGAATTGGAAATTTGGTTATTAAAGTAAATCAAGATGATTCTGATTTTTAATTTTGATAGAACCAAAAATTCAGTTTCGATTTCGGTTCTATATTTTGTGAAAAATCGGTATACTAAAATCGTACCAGTTGCTAAAAAACATATATATAATTATATATAATGTAAAATTAAAAAATATGAATATACTAAATTGCATTGGTTGAGAATAGAATTGGAAATTTGGTTATTAAAGTAAATCA